>JAUPMG010000011.1:8820178-8836064 GCA_031762675.1 Pachysandra terminalis
TTTGGATAAAAAATGAATGGTGAAAAGAGTGACCATTGGTTTCTATTTATTGAGTTTAAGTGTTTTTTTTTTTTTAATTTTTAATATAGCTTTTGAACTTATTTCGGCCGAAATTTCGGTTGAAAAAGTGAATATTTCAAGTGAAATAAAATTGTCAAAGTGAAAATATTTCTCCAAATTTCGACGATTTCGGTCACCTTTTTGCCGAAATAATTCAGGTTGAAATAAGGCCATTTCGTATTTCGGATGCCATATCCAAAATCGAAATTTCGGCGAAATTTAAAACTATGATCCATACTTGCCTAAAATGTATATATGTATGCATCTTTTTTTTTTTAAACATATATTTTAAGTTTTTTAGGTGTATTTTAATCTAAGCCATAAAAAATTGGAATCAAAAATCAATTTTTTTTTCTGTACATTTCCCCAATATTTATCCAACTTGATGAAATATCGTTGAAATTTCGCCAGAAAATCTGGCGATATCGAAATTTACGGCTCTTACTAATATCTTCTAGTTACCAGCAGCTTTTGCCCAAACTGCAGTTTTGGCAAAAGAATCAGTTATAATACTCTTAAATGTTAGTGATGCTCTAATAAGAATAGTTAAGTAGATTGAGTTAAGGGTCTCAGCTGCTGATTTCAACCATGAACTCTTAACTAGATATAAAAATCCAGACAACAGGAGGGAAGGCGATTGCACTCTTCCATCTGAGAATATTACAGGTACAAGAAATGTAGATATACTCTTTTCTTATCCTCTTACTTTCTACAGAAGCAGGGTGAAGAAATAAGACGCTTTGGGTTCTAAAAAGAAAAGAATGTGCAACAATGACATTGTTACTTCAAAGTTACCCCATTTGCCAAGAATGGAATCACGCAAGTATAATACCATCCTTTCAAATAGCTCTCATCTATATACCACATTTACTTCCCAACCCTTTTCCCTCTTCCCCTGTTTTTAACAGAAGAAATGGAAGAAAGGGATGATCAGATACACCCTCTTGGCATTTGTCGTTGGCTCTTCGACTTCATCGTGCACGGCCTTCTTGCTCGAGGTATCAGGCGCTTGCCTTTTTATCGTCCGGTAGGTCAAGGTTTGGCCGAGCTGCCTGTCAAGAATGCTTCAAGAAAGAACAGTGGCTCTGTGCTTGAGATTGAGTTTGAGAAGAGCCATGAATTGAAAAGTTCGACTCCTTTCGCCATTTTTGGCTCTCCAACAGTAGGTGGTGGTTGGAACCACCTGCAGAATGGCGTCGACCGTCTCTCGAGTTCACCTAGTAATGTCCCAAATGAAGCTACAAGATCCAAGGATGAAGAAGGAAGGAGGGGCCAAGCTCTGGAGGCCATTAATATTCAAGAGAAGAATGATTCAGAGTTAATGTCAAAACAAGTGAAACCTGAAGAGGAAAAAAGAGTGGAGGCAGTTGTTCCTCCAACTAGAACTGTATCAGAAAGAGGCCCAAAGAAGATGGTCAGTATAAAGGATACACCAGAAGTGATACCAGCAAGTAAGAAGATGGAGAAAAACGTACCGAGCAAGAAGTTGGCGCCGGCAGGAGAGCCAGTGAAAGGGGTGGACCCAATGGACCCAACACCATTGAGGTCAATTCTGAGGACAGTTTCCAATATCGATGAAAAAACAGGTGCATTCTTACGCAGCCGGAGGGAAGCTATGAGGATGAATTCCGGCGTCGGGCAAAGAACGTCGTAGCCCGGTTGCCCGGTTGTAGAACCGGCGGCGGCTCAGCGATGATGCTTCGTGTTGCAACAAATATGATTGCCGGGTCGGTCCGGGTTGCTTACTAAAAATGGATCTTAATCTATGTCTCTTAAATTTCTGTAATAAGAATTGAAATGTAGTCATAGTATATTAATAACTAAACGCATAATTTCTATTCTTGGAAGAAATTGCAAAGTAACAAAGAACTTGTAATGAAAATCATTGTTGTAGATTCAATGTATTTTTCTCTCTGAATAAATTAATACTGATACTTTCATCCTTTTGATGAGTCTAATTATGTGGTGTGTTTTGATCCGACCCAATGATCTGATGCTCAAAACTATTGTTTAAGAACCCTTAAAATTTAATTACTAAAATTTGTAATCCTAGACTCTAAAAAGGAGAAGACAATAACCACCAATGTGTGGCTCAGATGGTAGCAAGCTGGGCTCTAGTCGGCGTCTCTGAAGGTAAGTCTGGAGTTCGAATCCCACCGGAAGCACTCGTGGCCAGGGGTTTACCATAATTGCTCCCGCCCCGAACATAGATTAGTCCCACACCCAATGTGATGTGGGGACACCACATGGTTAAGACCGAAAAAGACAAAACCTAATCCTAATTATTAAACATTGGAAAAAAAAAACTAGATGAATGATAAACCCTCAAATAAAAGAAAGAACTTTAAAATCTAAAAATATTTAAATATATATATATATATATATATATATATATATATTAAAATTTTCATTTTAATTATTTTTATTATACATTATCATTTACAATAAATTTTATCCATTTAAAATGGTCACTGTTTGAACATATTTCTATTTGTTTTATTGCCACTTGGCAATCTTCTATAATAGATGACGTATATATAGGTCTAGCGGGTGATGCACTTATTATTCTTTTTTATAGTTTTGTGTATGTCCCAATTCAATGAACCCTCTTTTGCTTCAACTAAAAATGAGGAGAACTTTTGGAGATGGTATTCTATTTTTTTAGTGTCCCAATTCAATGAACCTTCTTTTGGCTTTGGTAAAATATGAAAGGAGAATTTGATAGATGAATAATGAGTGTGTCACCTTTAAGCATCAATACAGGTCCCCTACAATAAAATATCGTCATCTGTAAAGTCTATATAGATTTTTTATAATAGAATATCGCTGTGTGGTGATAGACTCAACCTTTGTTAGCATTGAGACAGACGACAAAAGTATGATACGAGAATAATTCAAGAATTATTCGGTGATTCAAAAAAGGTTCAGTCAAAAGTTTACCATACGGTAATTGTGTAATATTTAATTTGTACGTGTTTTGAACGTTTGATTGCAAAAATTCGAAAGTAAAAAATTTGACATTATTAATCAAAGCAAAAGGCATGACCTAATCCAAAAGACAGAAAAAAAAAAAAAATAGTTACAGTCATAATGCAATACGGAAATATCAATGAAAATAAAAATAAGAAGATATGGAAACATCAATGCAAATGAGAAGAAGAAGGTCCAGCCTTAACTTGATTGTCAAGCCAAGATAAATCTCCAAACACTCCAAACTCTTGAATTATTATTCCAAATTTTTGAAAAATTTATAAAATATCGTATTGTACTTTTTAAGATAAAAATCGCGAATTATTTTGAATCTTTCAAAACTTCGAAAGTATTATATGTATATGCCTTCAAAAATTCGATTCGATAATTATTCGTGACTAATTCGCCAAATTGCCAACGAATGACTCAACTGAAAACATCTTCAATCCGTTTTTTCTCTTTTGAAGATAAAACCTTTCTATATAAAAGAAAAGATAAAAATCTTTGGATAAATTACAGTTATCTCCCTTAAGGTATGCAAAAATTGCAGTGACCTCTCTTCACATTTCAAAAAAAACAGTTTGCGTCCTCTTGAAAGATATCTGCAACGTACTACAATATTTTACTAAAATGCCCTTGACACTGTCTCTCAAATTTAGGTATTGAATTGAAAAAAATAAATTGACAAAAATACCCTTTGAAGTAGAAATAAAAAAGGCTTCTACTAATTTTTACTAATATATCTTAATAGATATTTATCAAGACAAATATCAATTATTGAAGAAGGGAGTGTGGGTTTGCCTTTTACAGAAAACATAATTAATGTTTTTTGATTGTCATCCAATAGATATAGATTGGACAATAAACTAATATGTTTTCTTTTGGTTTTGCAAGGTTAAATCCAATTGAAAAATCTCCTCAAAGAATGCTCTGTTTTAAGTCAACTGTTTTGCAAGGTTAAATCCAATTGAAAAATCTCTCCAAAGAATGCTCTGTTTTACGTTAACTGTGTAAAACTAAAAACAGAGTATCCATCCTATACATAGAACCAGCAATTTACACTTTATCTCAAAAGCACAAGTGCTTAGTTCAGTAGCTCACAACTATGATGTTGGACCATACTTTAAAATAACTTTTTACCAATGATACCACATTGCTTACCCGTTTAAGAGAAGGTTTCTTACAAAATCACCAAGTGCCTTAAGTGAAGATCCCCTCCATCCTTGATCCTCCCTCACTGCATCTCTAATATTCTCTGCAACCCCAGCTGGTCTCCTCGTTCATCACCACTTGTACAACCCTCTTCATCTCCTCCCCAGCAACACTATTGTGCAATCCTCTTGCCAACTCCAAACAAACCCCCATCTCCTCCGCCAACCAACGTCTTCACATTATAAGCTTGATCTGCAGCCAATGGCCACCCAATAGGTTAAGTTCTCCAACACCGAATTCCACCCAGAATGACTAAAAACGCTCCAGTCCACTTGTGTGAGAGAATCTCCAACTGGGATGCCCATTTATGCACTAACAAGCCTTGCTTTCTCTCACTCGTTCTTGATTCAAATCCTTCCGAAAACCACTCCGGCATAAACTCTTCATTAATATCAAACCCCCATACGAAAGACTTCCCATTGAACTCAACCCCTTTAACCAATTCTATCATTTGTGAAGCTCTGACGTTTGATTGTGTTCTAAGACCAAAACGAGATGTAAAAAACAGAATAGCTTGGCGGAAAGGGTATTGGTTGGCCGGTGCATTAAGAATGTGATTGGATCGGAAGAAGTATATTGTTTTTGAGTATAATACCCCATTTTTTATAAATTCAAATTGGGCTAATGAATGTGTGTCACGTGGCAAGGGTTGGGTCCCACACAAACTCGATTACTTCAAACACGCAAATCCTTTATGAGACTGGGCTAACCCCCGCCAGATCTTGAGGTAAGGGTAAACTCTTTATCAGATATAAAGTAGACCCCTTTCAAAGGTCATGAGACCGGGTTAATTTCCGCCGGATCTTGAAGTAAGGATAAATCCCTTACAAGATGTAAGGTAGACCCCTTTCCCTTCCCGGACATAACAGGAAGGTCCAACTCTCCCCTCTTAAAGTTAAGGGAGTTGTTCCCTCCCGCCAAGAGGGGGTGGTTTCCTGACGGCACACCAAGACAAAATGTCTAAGTATTAAAGAGATTGCAGCCTCATCCCGGGGCGCAAATTGAAGGTTACACTTTCACATGATCCAAAATCGAGTCTCTTGCTGCACGGTTCTTAATCATTACACGACCTTTGGTCCAAAACAATCGTTGCACGACTTTTGGTCCAAATAGAAAAATGGGTGGGTGGGCTCAAGGAACCCTTTTCAGGAATGGGGGCCAGAGAACTAATCCTATTGACCCAAGTGGACGGTAGAAATCTACGTAGATGGCGTTTGGGATTAGTTAAAACTGCAAACCACACTTCCAGCGTCACCCGCAGTTACAAGTGTCCTTGTAAACACCGGCATGTGCGACACTTGTCACTCCGTGATAATAGTCGACCAGGGGTGAAAGACTATAAAAGCCTTCACTCTCCAAGAGAAAGGACAACTTTTTGGGAGAGGAGAAAAGTTACAGTAAAATAGGACTGAACTCCCTTTTTGAAGTAGCCATTTAAAGCTCCGCAGCTTCTCTGATACGTTCCTGAGGCTATTCTTTTGATCCTGGCCCTCACCTTTTTGTTAACACTCACCCCTTTAGGGAAACCTCTCCCCGGAACGGCCACCCCGTAGTTTAAGCCGGTGTGAGACAGGTAAACGAACCAGTTCAACATAGAAATTGGTAAGCCTCTCAGGTGCCGACACTTGTGCATTTTACTTACGCTAAGTAAACTTGTTTAGGATACCGTTTTGGAGACCAACAGTACTTTTAAATCTAATAACTTATAGAGAGGGTAGTTTTGTCTTTAACTTGCTGACTTCAGCAATTTTCATCAAATTTTTGGACTGAGACTTCACATAAGGGCGGCAGCGAGGGTGACCTCCCTTCAAACATGAAGGGAGGTCACTGTTATTTTTAAAATGTGAAGGGAGGTTACTGTAATTTCTACATACCTCAAGGGATGTTACTGTTATTTTTAAAATGTGAAGGTAGGTTACCGCAATTTCTACATACCTCAAGGGAGATAACTATAATTTACTCAAAACCTTTTTATATAATAATTTAAATTAAAAAGACAACTAAAATTCAAAATTTTTAAGTTTATCTTTTTCTTTTATTATTAAGCATTTATCTAAGGATTTTATTTTTTTAAGGTTTAATAATTAAGGTATAGGATTAATAAATTTTAATATTAAATGTTAGAAATTATTGGTTTATATTTTTATTATTTTTTAAAATTTATTTATAAAGGTTAGCAAATTTATCCACACCACATGTCCTCTGGCTGATGACCTAATCAAGAGTCTTTTGGGAGCTTCTTTTGTCCCTGAATATATCAAATTAATACACTTGGTGGGGCCAACCAAAACAAGTCCTAAATCAAATTGCTAATGTAAAATTGTACTTTATTAGAATTTATTATAGGACAAATAAAACAATGGGTGTTGGTTCTTCTTCTCCTTCTTCTTCTCTCTCCCTCCCTTTGTCCAGTAAGATCTGTTCTTGCCCCACCACTCTCCATCCTTGTCAATCAAAACCAGACTTGCCCTTCAAAGCAAACGCTCGTATCTCTCAAACCCATCTCCAGAAACCCTTCAAAACCATGGATGGATTCTTAAGTTCTTCTGTATCTTCTGCCTCTTTTCCTTTGAAATGCGGACAAGTTGAAGAGCGAGAAACCCAAGAAGAAGAAATTTCTGCAATACCCATGTCTGGTCTTCATGATATTAATCAGCAGTTACTTGATCAGTTGGTGTATGAAGCTCTTGTTTGGAGCTCTCTCCATGGCCTCGTCGTTGGTGACAAAAGCGTCCAGGTATGACTTAGATAAACATTTTCTCTCCTCCCTTATCTTCTCGGTGATGTTGTGATGTGCTGAAAGCAATTTCTTCTGGTTGTTTGATTCTATCTCTGTACTCAGTTTCTTTAATCAAAGATACCCAAGTCCCATTTTCGGGATTGATTACTTGTACAGAAAATATTTCTTCTTCTTCTTTCTCTCTCCGTTTTGTTTTTTTTCTTGGTGATTTGACCTGAATATGCACAGTTTTCTTGTGAATAAATTTTTTACTGTATCTGCAATTACTCAACTGATACGAATTCTTCTTGTTTTCATCGTTAATATTTTTTTCTTGGTAGGAAAGGGAGTTCATTAAAATTACTTTTATTTTTTTGTTTTTCAAGCTCAGGATAAATTGGGATAAAAAAAAAATCCAGTGTATTTGCTTTTTTTTTTCTTTAGTGAAACAGTGTATTTGTTTTTAATTTGAAGGTGTTGGTAAATTGGGATTTCAAAAGAAAGACATTGGGATTCAGTTTGAATGATGTTTCCTCAAAATTGATTGAGAAGTTCAATTGAAATTGGGATAGCTTGATTATACTTTAATCTTTTTCTTAGTTGTATCCTGTAATTCACTTGATTATACTTTAATCTTTAATCTTAGTTGTATCCTGTAATTCACTTGAATTTATTCAGATTTTTGGGTCTGATATCCCTACTTGGTAATTAGGGAACTAAGACGGGATTTTGATCAACATTAAGTTGATATAGTGTCATAAA
Organism: Pachysandra terminalis; assembly: GCA_031762675.1. Classification (NCBI taxonomy): domain Eukaryota; kingdom Viridiplantae; phylum Streptophyta; class Magnoliopsida; order Buxales; family Buxaceae; genus Pachysandra; species Pachysandra terminalis. Next base: position 8,827,902 of record JAUPMG010000011.1, read on the forward strand.
TAGAAGTAACAGTCTTCATTGGCTTGCAGAGATCCGGAACAGTTCCTGGTGTTGGCTTGGTGCATGCCCCATTTTCCTTATTGCCAATGTTGTTCCCTCAAAGTCATTGGAGACAAGCATGTGACTTAGCCCCCATCTTCAATGAGCTCGTAGACCGAGTGAGCTTGGATGGAAAATTTCTGCAGGAATCCCTATCCAGGTTCTCTCTCTCTCTCTCTCTCTCTCCCTCCCTCCCTCCCTCCCTCCCTCCCTCCCTCACTCTCTCTCTCTCTCTCTCTCTCTCTCTCTCTCTATATATATATATATATATATATATACACAGAGACACTTACACAATCCCCCATAGAAGCACGCAAAAATGTTTTTAAATGCTAAGGCATGAGATATGGGCTAAAACATTGTGCGCTGTTTTGGAAGAATGAAGGCTGCAAACAAGTAACAGAAGATGGAAATTACTATGGCGTCTTTGTCGATTTGTAGTTTGTTGGTTGATTTGGAAAGAAAGAAATAGGCATAAAGTTTAAGATGAAGAGAAAGAACCGATTCAAGCTAAGAGGGTCATTCTCTGTACTTTCTTCTGTTTGTCTTCAAGTTTAGCTGATTCCATGGAGTGATATACGAGTCCTCTTAAACTACTGGGTAACAGGGATACTTGTGTAATAGTTATGTGATGATTTCTAGTTATTGTAGTAGTTAGCTGTTATATACTCTTCACGTACTCCGGCTTTTTTTATTCCGTTTCTCTTTTTAATAAAATATATCATTACTTCTTAAAAAAAAGGCAAAAAATTTCCCATAGACCTTACATTTGAAGAATACTGCCGAAGGTTTCCTTGGATCATTTGAAGATAACATTAAGAATTTTGTGAGTGATCAATGCACTCACTTCACTCATTTATCGAGAAAAATGCCCTCATTTTTTTTGTCTATCAAAACCTGATTCATTTTTTGAAAGATCAGGATGGTTATACCATTTGGTTCAATGGTATTTTTTTTTTTGTTGGTGATCATAAGGTTAGGCATTGATTCATAGAAAGTTTAGTTTCGTAGTAACTTGGTAAATGTGCTTCCAGTTGTTGCTTTGAAGGAGTCAGTTCTTGAACGGCATCTTACACTTCAATGATCTTATATCTGACTGGCTTTGTCAGGCAAGGCATATATTTTGCAGTGCCAGAGGACTTGTAGTCTACCGTTCCTTGGGCTTGTTATCGACCACCCAATTTCCTCTTGAGTATTGTCTTTGCTTCCTATATAGGTTCTTTGTATTTTTCCCTACATTTTTGGTTAATTAGTTTCACTATGTTTATTATGTATTGGTGTTGGTTCTTGCGTATGTTCCTTCACTTTGTGGTTTTCTATGTGTTTTAGCATTTGCTTAAGTTTTATTCAAGCTCTTGTCTGGTGTGAATTGTGGGGTTGGAAATACTAGTAAACTGACATTCTCCTTCTTCCCATTTCGCTTTGCATTGCAGGACAAAGAAAGTAGATGCTTTCACCTGTAGACTCTTATATATTCATTCCAAGATGCTAGAAATGAACAAAAAAGAGGTGAATGTGTCTGATATTCATTCAGATAAACTGCAGTTACCCTTTTATGTAGAACTGTTATGGTTGTTGTTAAATGGTTGGAAGCTACTAATACTGTTTCAATCACAATAATAGGAGATACGTTTGGGTTTACATCGCTCAGATTATATGCTTGATAATCAAACTAATTTACTTCTCCAAATAGAGCTCAACACGATTTCATCTTCATTCCCTGGTCTTAGTTGCCTCGTCACTGAGCTTCACAGGTTTGCAAATATATAGTTTAGAACTCTTGATATTGTGCTCTTTCTATCACATCACTGTTCATGTTACTGTAACCAAAAATTCTATTCTTATTCCTGGAATCCTTGAAATCTGTATTGACTTTTTGGTTCTTTTGCATTCTATGTCCATACAATATTTAACCATTGCATACCATGTGGTGGTGTGATGTCAACTATCTTTGTCACATATGAAAGAAAGAGATATCCTTAAAGATATAAAAATCTAATATTTTTTCTTTTGACCATGTACAAGATCCATTGATTGTTCGAGCAAGGTGGGAAAGTATGGACCTGAGATCAATTCCACATTTTGTGATTCATGGGCTGTGGATCAGACCATTTGACATGAGGATGATCATGGTCCAGGATTGGGATGTTTCTGGATACATAATTGGAACAGCAATTTTAGTCATGTAAATTTCTAGTATGGCCATATATACCGGTTTGCCCTCTAGATGCACTCCACATTTGATGATATCATTATTTTTTTCTTTGTGCAATTGAATTTGCTCGGCCCTCCATTAGAATATATACCAACACTATATATGGTATGATTGAAAGACCGTTGTACCCGGGAAGGGTACCTTTTCGACCTTAGCTATTCAGGTACCAAGAACTAGGGAAATGAAAGTGCAAAAGAAAAATAATAGTAATAATAAAAATAAATAAATACAAAGGAGGATGGCTAGACCTCCAAACTCCAACCCAAGAATACCCCATCAAATCCTCTTGGGCAACATACCCTCTGATAGAATACCAGCAAAACACAGAATCCTTCCAAACCCCTCTTTTGGCTAGCCTATCTGCTAGGTTATTCCTGAGCTTAGCATGCGGGAGGTATTCATCTCATGGGCTTGTGCTATCCTAACCAGATGTGAAAGCTTCTTAAAGCATCCTTGATCCTCAACTAACCATTAAATCACTAAGCAGTCACCCTTTATCTCCAAGGAATGAAATCTGGATTGCTCTCTTTCCTTAGGCTAGTCAGTTTATTAGTCGTCTCAGTTTTCATGGCGTCTTCCTTCTCAATGGGGCCCAAAAAAGCTGAGGAATTTCACTTGGATGATATCTAAAAGTACCTCCACTTGTGAGAAGGCCTTGAATTTTAAAAGGAGCATCCATCAAAATTAAGCTTGGCAATCCCTCTCTAGGCGGTTAAGAAGCCTCTACTGATCTTAAAACCAGTGGACAAATTTGGGAACTGCAAGCAGCTCTATGAAGATATCTGAAGCTGATATATCTCCGAACTTTGGGGATTTAGAGACCCACATGGCTATCAATATCATAATAGACTCAAAATAGTCTCAATCTTGGCTCTGATATCTTGAAGAAACCTCTTGTTCTGCTATAGGGAGTGCAAAATACCATGAAGAGGAACGAGACATTCTCTTGCCCCTCTCCCCATCCCTGGAAACCGTCATTGATCAAGCAATAGGCAAACCATATACAACATCACCCACTACCTCATTGCTCGAAGAAAGAAACACTAAATCTCCCTGGCTACTTGATAATTAATAAATACATTATTGACAAGCGTTGTACTCTCCATGCACGTAGTATAAACTAGGGGACAAGACTATGTATCTCCTTTGCTTCTGAAGAGTATTGTAAGCATTGATTTTGCAGAGTATTACAAGTCTAAACAAAGGCCTTAATACTAGAGAGAATTTTTGGTTTCCAAAACTAATGGAAGGTGAAAGGAGAAAGGCATTGCCAGTGTCACCCTTAATGATCTCGCAAAAAACAAAGAGCCAGTGGAAAAGTACCTCTTCAAGATGGGACCCAAGTACCAGATTGGGATTGGAGGGATCGATGAGCACATCCTTTAGAAACTCGAACAGTGCCCCTAGTTATCAAAACGCCTAGACAAGGCGATAGACCTACCTATCACCTGGCGACAATTGGTTTTAAACAGATATCATACAAATAGGGATAGCAATACAGAAGGACTTCAAATGATTTATGCAAAATTTAGAGGATTCTATTAAACTGAAGAATTGAATATAAAAGCAAAATAATTGCAGCACAGGCTAATTAATTTAATAATTTCATATAGTTAGCATTACAGCAATTTCAGAAAATAGCATTAACCAAAAAAAAAGGGGAGGGGGGGGGGGGGGGGCAGTCGGCAACAATAGGAGAAAGGGGAGGGAAGGGAGGGGGTACCTGGCTGGTTTGGATGCTTGGGTTCTTCAGGGTTAGACTGCAGAGACTTATCACTTAAGAGTCTTGATACTCTTGAGCTACTAGAAAGCCTTTAACGTGCTGAAGAGAAATAACAAGTTTTTAATTAATACACTAATTAAAATTTAAAGTAACTAAAATATAAACTACAACTTGAACCACGTTGCACATCGGGTGACCGCCCAATGGATTAGGCGACCAGGCGGTCGCCTTGTCACCTAGGCGATCACCCAGGTGGCTAAGCGGTCACCTAGGCACACTCAGCCCAAGCGACCGTTGTCTGAGCCCTTGGAAAAACGCCTAGGCTGCTGCCTTTAATAACCATGGTCCCTACCTCCTATAGGTCTACTGGTTTAGGATCTCATCTAGGATATAAATTCTAAACCACCGAGGATTAGGAAAAGATGCTTATCATCAATGAGTCCCCATGAAGGGTAAGTCTAAACCAGCAAGGGAAATGAGCAGATATCATAATGCCACCCTATCAAAGGTCATGCCAAAAGTGGATACACGAGCCACAACCCGGTCTAAATTGAAAGAGGGTAACAAACGCAGGAGCAATCAAAGTAATGAACTTTAAGGGACTATTACCATTCTCCCTCGCCTTAGGATTCACATCCCAACCATCTCATGCATGCCATATGTATTCAAAATGACCTGACACCATAGACTATCTTGTTAGTGTTGAAACCCACAACCACTCTCCTAGAATGGTGTTTTTATGGGGCAATTTTGTTTCCTAGATTGTGGCCCCCTCTTTCTTTTAGCCTTATACACCTCTTTCCACTTCAGTACCTGATCCTTCCTAAAAACCCCTCTCTCCCACCAAACATCCCATTGAAACCTTGTAAGCCCATTAGCCGCCTTAACTAGAATTTTGAAGAGGGACAGATAACAGTCTTAGCGAGTACTATTCCAATTGGGAAGGATACTTTGTAGGTCTTGAGTAGAGAGAGATACATTAGTTTGTTAATCCTGGGATATAGATGTACGTGCACCTCATTGCTGCACCTAAAGTTTGTTCCATGACTCATTTTCCTGTCAAGGGATAATGTTATCATAATTGCAAAATTAATTTACCCTGGAAGTAAAGTTGTATTTATATATTTGAAGTTTATATATATTAGTACAACTGAAGTATCCCTATACAGGAATAGACCTACCATTTGCTGGGCCTGCCAAGAATTACTCATAAGTTGATGTGCAGGTGTTATTCCCAACCAGTGTTTTCTTGTGTATTTCATTTGTGCTATTCAGTCTGATGCTCACAGGCTAGGACCCAGGGCATAAAAGATAGACTACTGGTAGAAGCTTAGAAATACCACCTTTAGGCATATCTTGGTCCTTCTACATGTGCTTGTTTGCTAGCCTTATATGATATGATACTGATAGATTGTGCATAAAATGGAGTAACAAGGTATAAGCAAAAAGTATCCAGGTGGGAGATGTTCATTTTGCAGGAATTTGCTTACACACTATGGAAAACACATTGGATTGGATTCCAAGAAGATTCCCAGAAACACTGCTGTGACTCAATTTGCAGAGGCATTAGCTAAAGCTTGGAACGAGTACAACAACTCCAGGTTAGAGTCAACCAAAAAAGTTTTATCTTTTCCATGTATTCGTGTATATGATCAAGGCTGTTCTAAGTTGTCATACTAACATGAAATTCTGTACAGGGCTGTAATCATGGTTGTGGTTCAAAATGAAGAACGCAACATGTACGACCAACACTGGCTTTCTGCTGTATTAAAGGAGAAATATCCTTTTATGTCTTCGTAAATACCTTACATTTGTAGAATTGGAAGTTTTATGGTAGCTTCTAGGATCTTTAATATACAATAAAGAACATAATGGATGAATTGTATGCACAGCAATTTCTATTTCAATGTGTTATATGTAAAACAGACATTTCCTGAAATTTTCAGAGGATGTTTATGGTTAGTGGATACAATATACATTTTCTAATTTAGTTGTTATAGTCGTAGTTTTTTCAGTGGTTTCCAGTTGAAGCCTAAAGTTGTGTTTGGAACCTCAGATTTTGAGAGGAAATAAAAGAAAATGCTAGAGAAGCATTTTCTTCTGTTTGGTTGAAGATGGAAAGAGTTAGAGATAGAGATAGAGATTTGGAAAGAAAATAATTTAAAAAAATTTCTCTTTTGGGATCAAAACCTTTCTCCCCCAAAAGGTGAGTTTTGGAAAGAAAAGAAAAGAAAGGTGGAGAGCACTCTCCAACACTTCAACCTAACTTATAACATAACTTGTCTTTCCTTGGCGGCTAATCAACCTTGCTGAAATAGATGAGAACTCACCGGAAAGTCGTCGGAAGTTGCCAGAATTTGATTTTCTTTTCTTTTTATGTCTCATCTTAACCAAACACTTGAAAAGAAACACTCATCATTTCATTTTTTTTCTTTTCTTTTCCCTTTCTTTTTATTATTCTTTTCTTTTCTTTTAAAATTCAAGGTTCCAAACACAGCCTAAGTAACAGGAAAAAAGAATGAGATGCTGTGAGAAGTACACTTGCTCAAGAGTGCAAGAAATGTTTTGCAACTATTTATATATTTTCAGTTAGAAAGTTCTCTTTCATATTTTCTAGAGGTATATTCTTTAACTTTATAACACACATGATGTGATAACCATCCGAAAAACTTTGGCAGAAATAGATGCAGAGGGAGAGCTTCTACTGGATGGAACATTTCTTGTGTATGTAACTTATTTGCATACATGTTTTGTCCTCTCTGTTTTCTTTGTGTGTTTTTGGTTTTATGACGTGCAAACTTGTTTTTTCTTCTTGCATTTTGATGTTTTCAACTCTGACAATTTGAAAGCTTTGTACTTGCAGAGGTGGCCAAGTGGTTGCAGTAATTTATTTCAGGGCCGGGTATGCCCCAACGGATTATCCTTCGGAATCAGTAAGCAGTTCCTTGACTTTATTCTTCTTCTACTGTACTTAATGTTACTTTTTCTCTAAGAGAAGAAACTTATTGGTTGGGTTGCCTTGAGGAGGCTACTGTTGGTTGTTTCAGTAGGATATATCTGTGTTATAAAAGGCATAGAAACTTACACTTTTGACACTCTAACTCCTTGTCACAAAATTGAGACTAAAAATAAAAATTAAATTTTAATGTTTTTCAAGCTTCTTTTGAACCAATATTTCATTTATTATTTTCGAAGAATTTAAAATTTTCAAAACCTTTCACATTAGAGGATTTTGTGGTAGATTGAAGGGATTTGGAGTGATCCTCCCGTAGTGTTGTTTTTTATGACTTCTCTTTAATATATACATTTTATATGATAAATTAGATCATTTAATATGATACTTAAATCTTCATTTACATACATACATATATATATATTCTCTTATGTATTACTTCATTTCTTTTCTTAATCTTTCACCAATTTTTCTGAACATCAACGAAAGGCTTACACCAACCAGTTTTTCTCAATTTTTTAATATTGTTATGTAAGAAATGAGGGAATATGAGGCTTAAGCTTTATGTCTTGAGGCTTACTACTCGTTTCCCTGAAAGACCCAACACTTACACCTTCTCCTCTTCTGATATTGGTATTCGATTGGAAAATCTTAATAGAAGTGTATGAATCATTGTATCATACATACATTGACCAAATTATGGGAGTTGATTTGTAACTTTGCTGACTTCCCGTTATAAAATGACCAAATCTCATGGCATTATATTTTAAGATCATATAATCTATCACATTATATTGGACCATCTAGAAAAGAATGACTGATTTTATAAAGAAGAAAAGAAGTTTAAAAACTAGTTTGTACAATCATCTGGCTTGAGTCAAGTTTTAAAATTTTGATTTTGCTTGTGATTTCACTAGGGGATGCCTGGCAAAATTTCGGCAAATATCGCCCTCATATTTCTTGCCCCCAGAATAGAAAATGGTGATATTTAGCCGGCATGCCAGCGAAATTTAAAACCTTGCTTTGAGTTGGTTTTTGGTATAGGGGATCATCTACTAGGAGCAATCAACAGTGGGCTCCAAACCCCTTTTGCACCATATGCAAACTTACATTTTTAGTAGGTTTTTATAGAGAATATCATATGGGTGACATTAAGGTTGCTTATAGGCCTTTATGATTTTCGCCAACTTGTATCATCATTTATTAACTAGGAGTGGAGAGCTAGGCTACTAA
>JAUPMG010000011.1:8897463-8925587 GCA_031762675.1 Pachysandra terminalis
TCGGCTTTCTTTCACCACGGGAAAATGTTAAAAGAATTGAATCATACAGTCATTACCCTGATCCCCAAAAGAGTCAACTTTGAGACTCTAGATCATTTCAGACCCATTAGTTTGTGCAATATTTGCTATAAGGTTATGAGCCGCATAATTGTTAATAGAATGCGCAATTTACTTGATCAGCTCATCAGCCCACATCAAAGTGCCTTTGTCCCTGGGCGACAAATTACTGATAATATCCTTATTGCAAATGAAATCTTAAAAAGCTACCAAACCAAGAAAAGTAGAACCAGTTGGATGAGCATTAAACTTGACATGGAAAAAGCTTATGACAGACTTGAATGGCCCATCATTTTGAAAGTTTTACAGAGACTTGGCTTCCATGAGAAGTGGATTAGCTTAATCATGGAATGTGTCTCTACGACTTCTATCTATATTAATTTGAATGGAGAACGTGTGAGACTTTTCAATAGCTCCAGAGGCATACGCCGGTCCCCTTACCTCTTTATTTTATGTGCGGATGTCCTCTCCCACTTGTTGGAAAAAGATGCACATTCGACCAAATTGGTGGGCATTGTACCCACTAGACAAGGACCTTGCTTCTCTCACTTGCTTTTTGCAAACGACTGTCTGATCCTCGCTAAAGCCTCATTCGCGAGCTGTGGCACAGTTAAAGACATATTAGGCCTCTACTGCGGGGCGTCAGGCCAGAAAGTCAACTTCTCAAAATCTTCAGTCTTTTTCTCCAAAAATCTTCCTCATAGATTGAAACGTGTTTTGAGGAGATGCTTAGGGGTTTAAATGATGACTGACCAAGAGAAATATCTCGGGACCCCACTTCTATCCGACAGAGTCACGAAACAATCCTTTGCCCTGATCATTGACAAGATAAAGAGCAGAATCCAGGTTTGGAAAGGTAAGTTGCTGAGCCAAGCAGGTAAGACGACACTTATTAAATCTGTACTATCCTCTACTTCCCTTTATGCTATGAGTTGTTTTAATCTACCTATTTCTGTTACCAAATTGATGCGATTTAGAGGAATTTCCGGTCCAACCCTAATGGTACGAACAAGATCCACTGGGTTAATTGGAACAAGATCTGTACCCCTAAAAAAGAGGGGGGCCTGGGACTCCACAGAGCCCAAGATCTTAATTTGGCTTTCAAAACCAAATTGGCCTGGCGATTTCTCCATGAAAAAGAAAAGTTGTGGGCAATTTATTTCAAATGTAAGTATCTCACCAGAAATGACTTTTTGAATAAGACGTGCCGGAACTCTGATTCATTGATTTGGAAGGGTTTACTGCAAGGGAGAGATATCTTGTTGTCTGGCATTAGGTGGAAGGTCACTCCGGAGGCGAACATCAATGTTTGGCATGATCGCTAGGCCTCCCTATCCCCTCTTCGTGATTACCTCAATGCTAATGAATTCTATGGCATAAATGGTGAGCTGTCCACTAAAGACTTAATTGATGACCAAGGAGGTTGGAACTAGAACAAAATTAAAGACTTGAACCCAGAAAAGCTTTGGGACTCATTTCTTCCGGTCCCTGTTCTTCCGAACAACAACGACATCCCTTTTTTTGGGGACCTTGACCACGACAACAAATTTTCTATTAAGTCGGCGATTGCTTTGATTAGAAAACAGCAACACACTTGTGCCGAATTACCTAGAGGCAAGGAATGTGGGACATGGAAGATCCCATGCAATCCCAAAATCCAACACTTCTTTTGGCAGATGAGTATGAACAGACTTCCTACCACCGACAACCTCATTAGAAAAGGAATACCCCTTGACCTGTTATGCAAGATTTGTAATGAGGATAACGAAACTGCTGACCATATCTTTAAACACTGCCAGTTTACAAAAATCGTGTGGGATAAAATGAGATCAACCCAAGTTGGTTTACTGGGTGAAGACAACGATACGACTTACCCATTTGTGGATTTTTCTTCTAACAGTATTTACTTTTACATTGTTTGGTGCCTTTGGCTAAACAGGAATTCCTGGATCTTCAACGGCACCAAAAGCAGCCTTGAAGAACTTCTTTCTTCGGCGTGCAGACTCCACGGCGAGTTTGTCCATGCTTCGGCTGCGCCCCTTGATGCTCGGTTCTTAGGCAATCACCATCCACAAAAAAACTCCGGTGGGTATGAAAACCATGTACATCCGTTGGCATCCACCCCGGTCTGGTTGGCTTAAGATCAACTTCGATGGTGCCTTCAGCACAAAACTTTTTTGTGCCTCGGCAGGGATTCTCATTCGTGACCAGGATGGTTGTTTCTTGTGTGGTGGTGCCTTTCGACTGGGTCAGTGCTCGATCACCATGGCAGAAGAGTGGGGTGCATGGCAGGGACTCGAGCCGGCGTCTAGATTCCCTTCCGCAAACATTATTCTTGAGGGTGACTCCCAAGTTATTATTAGTGCGATCAACAACTTGACTGGTGCGCCGGGCAATTTGGACCAACTTCTGGCTCGAATCAAAACTCTCATCAACAACTGAGACGGCATGGTTCGAATCCAACATACTAAACGTGAAGGCAATAGTGCGGCAGACCATCTAGGTCATTTGACTAGAGACAACGACATCATACATTCCATCTATGAAGCTCCCCCAGATTCAATCAAGCAGATTCAAATGGATAACTTCATGGGTTGACACACGGTTCGCCTAGTCTATGAGTGAGCTTATCTTACCAACCAAAAAAAAAAAAAAATAATAAATAAATAAATAAATAAATAAAAATAAATAATAATAATAATATCACAACTTTACTTATAAAAAAAAAAATGGGGAGGATGAAGGAAATTTTTGGTTTGTTTCTCAAGAATTACATGCATTGAAATTATCTTTATCTGAGGAGTTCTTTCAGAGTGTAATTTTAATTTCATATCCATAAGAATGCCACTCCTTCAGATTATATATTGAGGAGAAATGGGCATCTAGTTAAACTGGCAACCATCATGAGGGGTGAGAGACTTTGTAGCTATATTTACAACTTGTTGGAACTTACATCACTTAACACCATTGAGTCGAGAACTGAATCAGATGATAATAGGTCAGCAGCATTATTGAGTCTTTCGCTTAGTTCTGGTAAAATTTAATTTTGCGGCAAGTTACAATGAAATCCCTAAATTAAATACAGTACTTGAATTAGATATGACTAGGAAATAATTTAGTTTTATATGAATCATATATGATGATGCATTATTTCTTAATGATTGCTAACGAGAATGATGAGGCACTATACTTCAATGTAGAAAATTAGATTACACCTAAGATGCTGGTACTGGTAGTAAGTAGCCAATTCAAGCACTTATTTGTCTGGGTTTTAAACCCATACAGAAATTATCATTGAACTTTCACAGAATAATTTCATTGTAGATTATCTTCGGCAAGCTACAATGAAATTATCCCTTTCTATTAGTGTCTATATGCACATACTTTTGTGTTTGGATTCATCTGTATGCATGTTTGGGTGTTTCTGATAATCTCCACCATGGTGTGCTAATGAAAATGTCATTATCAATTACGGCTACTGTACAATTCAATGGGCAACTAAATGTTATGAGCATAAGAGTTGATTATACTTGTAACAATGGAACATGTTATTTATTTATTTATTAATTTTTTTTTGTGATCAATAAAAACATTTCAATTACCACTGTTTTGTTGGAGAATTGGCATGAGCATAGCCCACCTTAAAGGCGAGGTTTTTTTTTTTTGACCGGTAAATAAGAGTTTCTATTAATATAGCCCATAGGCCAATTTTTTTACAGTAATAGTATGTATATACAGGTTACATACCCACAACAAGAGAAAATCAGTATTTAACTATGTGTGTCCCATCTCAACCCCTGTCTCAACCCACAAGGTCAGTTTGTCCCAGTTGTATGTTGGTAATTCCTGGGGTTGTTGGTTCATTTTTTTACGTGTGCCCATACTGATCGGCCTAATCAATCTGATCTTATTTGGTACCAAGTCCTTATTGTAAGATTGGACAAGTCCACAATCTTTAGTTGGGTGTTAAGCTCCTTTCCAAGTTATATATGCTTCTTGATTTGTTTTAGGTGCATGTTTTTATGATTTACTACTGAACAGGTTACGAGGCACTGGGGAGTACGACAAGTTCTTCGGTGAAGGAATCTATAACTGTGTAGCTTGTGGGACACCACTCTATAGATCCACAACCAAGTTTAACTCTGGCTGTGGTTGGCCAGCCTTCTTTGAGGGCCTTCCCGGAGCCATAAATCGCACTGTGAGTTTCTTTTCTCTTCTTTTCCACTATGGTTTCTGTTTCCTCTGCTGTAATATTTCGCATCGATGTGTGGTCTTATGTCGTTAACAATATTTGAGAAATTCTTTCAGCCAGACCCAGATGGAAGGAGGACAGAAATTACATGTGCAGCTTGTGGGGGGCACCTGGGTCATGTTTTTAAGGGCGAGGGGTTCCAGACGCCTACTGATGAACGCCATTGCGTCAATAGTATTTCAATCAAGTTTGTTTCTGAAAAATCTTCCACCCTTTGAAGTTCATCTTGAAGGTTGTCACTGCACAATAGTAGTCTTGCTCTTTAGAATAATGGTTGATATGGTAAATATGTGAATTGAATCCAATTAAATGTTTTATCTCAATGTTTTGGTATCTGGGCATTATGCACCAGACAAGATTGTTTCATCCCCTCTTCCATTATTTATTCTCTAAATTGATGTGGTTGAATGGTATGATGATCAATCTGGTATGAACAGCTTTCAACTTATTTTGTCTGAAATGGTTTTCACAAAAAATGAGATTTTGAGTTGAGTCTGTATCTCAGATCAAATGGTGTTTCAGATTGTGACAGGTTCAAGCCAACATAGATGAAATGACAAAAGGGTTTTGATTATTTGATTCAACAGTGCATTGCTATGTTCTTAATATGGTAACTGAAATATGACAGGGATTGAAACCAACAGTTTGGATTTTCGCTTATTGCTAATCACTGTTCTTAGGAGACGCGATTTGCAGGCTCCCCAAATGATCAACTAAATCTGGGATTCAAATAGAATGGACAGACTGCCCTTAAAAGAATTTTACTGAGAGGATTCAAATACAAACCAATTTTGAATTGCCATTTCCAAAACACCAAGTAGAAAGTTACAAATCTATTACAGAATCCTTGTCTTCGTCTGCATTGTCATCTGAGTCTGCTAGATGATCAAAGAATTCGTCCAGGTACCACGGACATTTCTCATTCCAGTCGCCCCGGTTAGCATTAGCTCGCCATTTCTGGTCAGCTATCATCTCTGGAGATAGTCCCCATTGCTGCATCTCTTTCTCCGAGTGATGAATTGCGAGACTGTATTCTCCACCCAATCCCATTTCCATCACTCGAAATCCGCAATTACCTAGATTGTTAAGGTATTCGAATTGCTCGACGGTCCACTTGAACCACTTCATTAAAAAGACCCGCGAAGTTAACCCGTGCGAGACTATTACCAGGTTTAGCTCATCAGATGGATCCTGGTGAAGCCTCTCCTTGTCTACATCCCTCCATAGAGATTCAAGAAAACCTACAATTTTTTTTCTTTCTTCGAGTTCAGGTACTAATTAATTCATTTCTGAGAATTATGATAAGCAGTAAATATGATTTTAATTTCTTAACCCTAAAATGCATAAACAAAGGCATATCACTTAAAACCTAATTGATTATTGTTTAATCAAAGCAAGAAATAAAACAAAAAAAAATTGAAATTTATTTGATTTAAACCAATAAAGATACTACTATCTTTGACTGGTGTTTGGGGGCAAAATTGTAATAAATATATTAATTTGAACTTCAAAATTGTAAGAAAACAAGAAATGGAAAAGAAGAGAATTTGAATCTTAGTTCTTACCAGAAACCCTATCAAAGACATCAGCAGCAGATTCTCCTTCAGGAAATCGATAGAAGAATCTCCCAAACCTCTCCCTTGTCTCCTTAATCACCTTCATCCTCTCTTCCACCTGAAAATTCCCAAAATCTTGTTCCCTCACTCTGCATTCCTCTCTCACCCCAATCATCCTGTTCTTCGGAAAAGCTCTTCCGATCTCCCGGAGCGTCGACCGGGCACGCTCATACGGCGATACGTAGAAGTATACGTTCCAATTCAGAGACACCCCATCATCGGAAACGATCCGACGGATCTGTTCTCCGGCGAGACGGGCCTGGTTTAGACCTTGATTGGTTAAAGGGATCTTGTAATCTGGGGTGGTTGTATAGGCAGATCCGTCAAGGTTGCCTTGGCTCTCTCCATGTCTCACAAGGATGATTCTCTTGGGGAGAGATTTGTAGTTTGGATGAACCATTTTTTCTTTCTTCTGGGATTTCTCGAGGAGATGTTCATGCTTATGATTATGATTTAGTGTTTTTAAAAGAGAGATTCTGAACGTGTTTTGGACGGAATTTAAATTTCAAAACTGATATTTTCTTAGCTGTATTCCCATCATCTTCTTGAGAAAAGAGAGTTGTTGAATATTAGCGACTGACGGTTTTACCCTCAGCCCTTCCAGATTTATTCTTACGTTAAAGAGTTTTCACACCCAGTTTGAACAATTTTCAAAGTCAACTGATTACTGGTTATCTTTTTTATTATTATTATTGCAGAAGTCAGCTGCTTATCTTACACCGACGAAGCCAGTAACGGATTGTTCCGGTTATCAGCTGATTATCTTACACCAACAAAGCCAGCAACCGATTGTTCTGGTTAAGGTGGGCACCGGTTTAGGGTTGATTGTATCTTAAGGTTTTAAGATTGGTTTTCGCCGGAATATTGCAGGAATATATTGCAGATGATTTGCTTCTTTACTCATATTTTAAGGGTGCGCGCAAGCTGGTTCAGACACCCAAGTTATCAAAAAAAAGTAAGGATTAGCCGAAGCAGCTCTTGGTCAAGTAATTAATGATGCTATGCAGAATCAGGGATGTACAAATCATGCCGTCGGTGCCGCCCTGGCACGAATTTTTTCATGCCGGTCGTGCTTTGTTAAAGGGCATGGTACGACCCGATAACTTATGGGGTTGTCGTGCCTTGTCGTGCCTAATATTTGGACCCCAAGCCTAGGACGAAGTACGATTATTATCCAGAACAAGTTTCATGTTTTGCCGCAAGTCACTAGAACGCTAAGCAGGTGTGAGAGCAAAAACGCGAGAGCATCAAATTTGAAAATAACTTAGAATTTCAAATTTGAAAATAACTTATAGTCCAAAGCGCTTATATATATATAAAATATTTCAATTTCTATTCTTATACTCAATCACTTGTACAACAAAAAGAAATAATACAAATTTATTTTCCTGTCAATCTATTTTAACCATATTTTAAATATAAGATTTTTTTTTATATTTTTATAAAACCTCCAACATATTACAAGAAAACTCTTTTAATTTACAGTTTTATTCTAATCGATATATAATATAAAACATGTCTATTTTTATATTTTCATAAAAACCCCTAAAACATTACAAACAAACCTCTTTTATTTGATTGTTTCCCACTAATCCACAGATGTGACTTTTCAAATCCACGGATTTGGGGCATTTTCGTGCTCAGAACACGGATTTATGTTTTGAGCACCAAAGATTTGAGTTAGTACGGATAGGGGTGTAAACGAGCTGAGCCGAGCTTTTCCCAGCTCAACTCGGGATCGTAAAATCTAGACAAGGCTTGAGGTTGGCTCAAGCTCGATAAAAAATTTCGGGCTCAGGCTTGGGTCCCAAAAGCTCGGCTCGCAAAAACTCGACTCATGAAAAGCTCGGCTCGTTAAAAGCATGGGAAAAAAAATAATTCAGCAATAATTATTTTTTTTGGTGAATTCAACACTAATTCAATTAAATTAATTAGGGTATTTTAATTACTTTGACTTAAGCAAGCCACTAATTAATCTTGTAAGACCGAGCCGAGCTTTAACTGAGCCAAGCCTACCTAAGCTCGGCTCAAGCTCGTTAAAATAATGAGCTTTTTTCTGGCTAAAGCTCGGCTCATGCGAGTCAAGCCCAAGCCGAGCTAGCTCGGCTCGTTGACAGCCCTAAGTACGGATTTTGCTTTGCCAATAAAATGGGTAAAAAATGAACCGTACTCGTGTCGGGCACGTGCAGAACGGGTCTACTTAATACCATTAACGTTCCCTGCACTTTCTGTAAAACAGGTAAGGGAAGAAATCATCTTAAATGTACAACCCCATGAAACCAAAATATGCGATCAAGCAGTCTAAATTAGTTTACAAAACATACTTGACTTGAAGTTCTTTTTTTGGCAAGTTAAAAAGTCATATAAGTTAAAGTGGTCTAAAAGTATCTCCTAGTAGAAGGGAGTTTCCAAGTTGCATCTCTCAAACTGTGAAAACTGTCCAGCAAGGGAAATTGTAATCTCAATCAAAACAACAAAATGCCTTATCCCAACTAGTTAGTGTGAGCTATACGAGTCATGTTCTACCATCCCAATCTACAATGATCAAATCTCCTCTTCTTAGGCGACTGAAAATTCAGAAGAGGAGGGGAGGCATTATTACAAAAATGGTGTGATTACAATAATCAACCTCGTATTCTTCGGCATCCTGTGGATAAAAATGCAAGAAACATAAAAAATCTCATTTATTTCCATCCCTCAAGTGATAGGACAATTGTTTTTTGATAATTAAATTTTGGTATATACATAGTTAAACTTAAAACATAGATAGCATGTACTGGGTAGATTCAATATTCTTTGGCATCCTCCGCGTAAAAATAAATACAAAACATCAAAATCTCATTTATTTCCATCACTCAAGGGACTGAGATTTCTTTCTTTCTTTTTTTTTTTTTTCTCAAAAACAACAGTTCAAGGTTATCATCTTGTGATCAAGTGTCCGGGATCTGCTTTTATACTTTTCTCTGTGCTCATTTGAGCCTTGATGATTAATGAAACTGTTGTTAATTATCAAAAAAAGAAATATATATATAATAAAACTTGATCAAGTGTCATATATATATAATAAAACTTGATCAAGTGTCATAATCTTTCCCCCAATGCTTCTGAAACTCTTTAAGGTAGAACTGAAATTATATGACCTCTTTGCAGTAGTTCTAGCCACAATCAAGTATTGAAATACTTCAGAAACCATCAAATCAACTAATTCATTCGAATCCATCTCATTAGTTTCAAATCCATCAGCCTTATTAAGGGTTCAAGCCTGATACTATGCTGGTTGATGTATTACAATTGTGACCATTAGGTTGTAATGGGAGGAAGAAAAAAAAAACAAAAGTAAAAACAAACACAGAAACTGTTCACAACAAGGTGGTCCAATTTTACCCTATAACAAGATTGTCAAATCGTGAATCGGTCAAAAATTGTTAGGAGCCACTTAGAATCGAATCATAATTTTGAATCTTAAATTGTAAGATTCATAGTAGTTTTAGTAGAAGTAAATATTGGGGTTTACTTTTTGGGATTTCTCTTGGGAAAAAGGCTTTTTATTTTTTAAAATAAGCAAACAGTACTTCTTTAGGTATATTTAATCGTTTCAGAGTATTGTATTCTATATAAACAAGAATCAAACCAAAAAAGGGAAAAATTTCAGTATAAAAAGCAGACATTTTTTTTATTTTTATTTTAGTTTTGCAGTTGAAGAATTGTATGATTAAATCGTAAATCGTAAGATTCAAACATTAAATGATTTTTTCACTGATTTGAATCGATCTAGGGTCAAATCAAATTGAATTGTAAGATTTTAACAACAGAGCCCTATAACAAAACTCTAAATTAATTGGAATCCCTTTTTTCATCATTTAGCAGGGTAGCTCAGCATAGCCAATAAGCATGAATATTGAATACACAACTCACCAAGAAAGATTCCTCTTGCAGGTCCAAAACCATAAGACACCAATCCGATCACCATTAGCCAAGTAAAAATATAAATCAACATAGTAAAGAATATTAAGAAATACCCTCACACACACATGAATAACCTTGTTAACAATTACCATGCTTCATAGCTGTTGAGAATTCTCTAACATCTTTAATTTCTGACAATATTCAATGTTACATAAAAACTGTAGAATTATCAAGATAAATAAATTACTGAACGGTAAAGGATGGATTCTTGTAAACTCTAGGATGTATTGCTGATTGGTTGCAGAAGGATAATCTCACTTACATGGTTTAGATAGTACCCCGTTTGCGAAAAGCATAGTTATCATTTTCCTTTGTCATTCTTCCTCCTCTCATTACATGCCTTCAAAGCTTGAACTTCTGCAATAAAGTTACATTAAAAAAAAAAAAAAAAATTCATAGAACAACTACCATGTTGAAATATAAAATGCCAGACAAGATTTCTATATCATGTAAGGTTGATAAAGAATATAAAAATATACGACTGGCAAACATACATGAAGAAAAACAGGTTAAGTAGATATTCAAATACTAAAGTGTGAGGAAAATAATTGCAGAAGTAATTCCACTAAATATGTGAAATTTCTATAAAGGTTGAAATTTCTATACGAAAAGCACAGACTAATATCAATGTGTGTGTGCAGACTTTTATACTTGTGCCTTCATAAACATTCAAATCTGATAACAACTAAAACCTAAAACCCATATGACTATCTTTTTCTCTTCTTCTTTTTTATTATTTAATGAAAAAAAAAGTTGGGCAACGCAACAACAGATCTTTTAGTACATGACCAATAATATCATAAAAATCACAAAACCCTACTCCAAAAAATAAAGAAAAGAAAAGAAAATATGGAAAAGTGAAGGAGAAAGAAGCATACCCTTTTGACAAGCTTTCCAATTCCTATTGGATTCGATAAGACATTCCTGAGAAACAAGGCATTGAATCATTGAAAATTTCACAGAAACAGTGTAATTCATTTCTGGGTTTAGGGTTTTACAGAAAGCTAGAAATAGAAGAAAAAAACAAATACATAAAGAGATAGTAAAATCAAAAAGTAGAAATACATTGTTGTTGTTGTTTTTACCTGTAGCGACAAGTAGATAGCAGAACACTCTTTGAGCTGCTTCACGTTCTCATCCTCTTCGTCTGCATCGGTCTGGTGAAGTGGTAATGGTGGAGACAGAGGTTCTTGAGTTTCTTTTCCGTTTGGTGGGTCCATTTTCCAATTTCAATTGCAATTGCACTTGCACTTGGAGGAGAGGGTGTTAATAGCTTAAAGTGCCAAGTTATTTCATTGGACTCTGTTTGGTCAACCATTAGAAGGGTATGACTTTGATGATGTGGTCCAATAAGATGTTGCCTCCACTCACAAGTATCAAAATATTACCTGTATGTGTCGCACTCTATCACATTCAATAAAGATGAATTGAATTTGATTTGTAATAACTTTTCCTTTTTTCTTTTTTTTTTGTGGGGTAAAGAATAGTATAAAATTTCCATATCTTTGTCATCAGGGGAAAAAAATGGGTTATGATTCTCAAACACAATTATTGGTATTTTTGAGCCTAAGAAATTATTTTATGAAAATAAAGTGTTTGATTTTCTGGTTTAAATGATTTCAAGAGAAATTAATAAGAAAAACCTGCCAAGAAAAAAAAAACATAAAAATAGACAACTGAATCTCTTCAAAATTTGCTAAAAATGTTTGTCAAAGTGCAATGAAAACTTATAAACACCTTAAATAAGTTGTCACTTAAGAATAATAAAGGGAAAAAAATTGTGACATGTTTTCAGAGAAAATAAGAATACTCTTTATCTTCTTGTTATTGTCATTTTAATTTTAAAAGTGTGGATCCAACTTCTTCCATGAGCTTAAATAAGTAAAAATCAAAGCCAAAGGTTAGATTATGGGGTCACTCAACAACCATGAATTTCATAATCTTTTCCTTGAATGAAATCTAACTGGATTCAGAGATTGTCATTCAATTGACTGAAAAATGTCATACATGAACTGTTTTCAGTGTGACCCAGTCCATCTATCCAAAGCAATTCCAAATAGAAAAAAAAATATATATATATATATGTAATTGCCCAAATCCAAAAGATGAAAATGATACAATGGAATGGAATTCATTCATCATCACTCTGGAAGAAATATTTCTTTCTTTTTTCAGGAAATGCCCAACAGATTTTCTTCAGCAGATCAATTTGATAGTTATCTTCAAGTGTCGGCGCACTTTGTACTATGCTCGAGTAACTTCATCTTGGAAATACATCATGATTATGAATGTTAGAATCGGTTTGATCAATAATAGTTTGCCTCCGCTGCATCTGAATCCTAGTCTGTTTTTTGTAACCATCCGAGCTGTAAAAATGGCAAAAAAAAAAAAACAAAAGGAACTGAAGTAGAGGAATAATAACTATAAAATCACATTTAAGCTGGTATAAGAAATGGAGGATACCTTCCATGCATACATTCCAAAGAAAGCGACGATATCTGCAGACCAGACAACTGCAAAGGATTTCCAAAAGAATGGGATAATAACATTGAGTAATGGAACTAGGAGGAAGAGATAGTTGAGAGCTTCTTTCTCATTCTTTGAGCAGTCTCGGGCACGAAGGGAAGGAATTGCTGCATACAGAATACAATCTACGAATCATAACACAGTGAAAGAAAACTCCAATTGGTAGTTCACACAAGATAATAAATTGAACACATATTTAAGTGTGTGGCTACAGAGACGTATTTGATAATAACTTGAAGTTGATTAAAAACAAAAACCCAACACCGCAAGGACAACACCACCTTTTATGGTAAAGAAAGGCCTACTTAAATCTATTAAACTCCACCCCATTCTTGGTTTGATATGGAACTCATGAATAGGGCTGTCAACGAGCTGAGCTAGTTTGGCTCAGGCTCGGACTAGGCTCGTATGAACTGAGCTTGAGCACTATAATTAGGCTCATGAGCCGAGCTTGAGCCTAAAAAAAAAGCTCATTATCTTGATGAGCTTGAGCCGAGCTTCGGTAGGGTTGGCTCGATAAAAGCTCGGGTCAGTTTGTATATAAAATTATACATCCATATTACTAAATCATATATTATATATTAATATGAAACATACATGTTAATATATTATACTCTATATGATAGCAATCATCAACTATAATATTGATGCATTTGGATTAAGCTAAGCTTCTTTGTGAGCCAAGTCTGAGCCCAAAATATTTTAACGTGCCTGAGTCGAGCCCGAGCCCTAAAATTTTTAACAAGCCTGAGCCTTGCTCAAGGTTTATGAGCTTGAGCCAAGCTTCGGTAGGGTTGGCTCGATTAAAGCTCGGGTCAGTTTGTATATAAAATTATACATCTATATTACTATATCTTATATTATATATTAATATGAAACATACATGTTAATATATTATACTCTGTATGATATCAATCATCAACTATAATATTGATGCATTTGGATTAAGCTAAGCTTCTTTGTGAGCCAGCCTGAGCCCAAAATATTTTAACGAGCCTGAGCCGAGCCCGAGCCCTAAAATTTTTAACGAGCCTGAGCCTTGCTCAAGGTTTATGAGCCCGAGCTGAGCTGTGCAAACCAGAGCACAATTCTTCGCGGAATCTGCTTCAGCTTATATCAACAATTAGCATAATGCTCCAAATATAATAACTGAAAAACAAATAATCATTATAAATCAGGGCAGTTTACAGATTATGGTTTTCTTGCAGAAAAAATCAAAGGTTTGGAACACAGAGAAATGGTAGAACATGAAGCAAATTAGCCTGATTTATCAGTAAACATAAAATCGATATCAATGGTGCATAACTTACTGAACATCCAGATGGACCACATCCCCATTAATCTCCATATGTCGGGTTCACTTGACGGGAATATGAAATTGAAGGAGAGAGCTCCACCTAACAACATTGAGGCATACCCTTGAACCTCAAAAACAGTGTATAATGTACTTCCCGGTACAGCAGGGTTTTTGGTGGCAGTAGAAGCCCTCGGTGCAAATGTTGCAGCAGTCTTCTGAACAACCTATTGCAAGACAGAACGACAGATACATAAGATAAAACAATGTATATATGTGCAAATATGTAGAAACAAGAAAGTTCAAAATCACAATATGAAAAAGGAATTAAAAAAAATGAAAGGAAGAGTTGTGCTCAAGGAACATAATGAATTAACAGTTTTTTCCAAGTCAAATGTGTCCGCAAACAATTGTGATACAAATAAAAATTAAATGTTTTATTCGATATTTTAAGTTTAATTAAATAACATTCACATTACAAAAGGATTTAATTGATATTGATACTTACACAATAATGCAAATATGGAGTTGGACGAGGAGAAGTTAAGATGGAAAATAATTTTTGTCCATAGAATCAATACAGAGGTGTTGGTCAAATTATAGAAGCTACAAGTAGTTTGCTATCCTTGAGACCTCTTCATAATATTCACTTTTCCATGCAAAATTTCCAATGAGGCACAATTTGCAACATCACCATTGTTATTATCAGTGCTTTAACTCAAGCTCTACGTAGTAGGCAGCTAAAACATATTCCACCATTTCACTCTATCTAGATTAAAAGGCCAAATCCACAGTTAGAGGTTGCATCTCCAAATCTTTACCCACAAACTATATTCACATGCTTTCTGGCCTTCTCCTCATGATTTTAGATATACATGATGAGCTTAGGTCAGTTCAAAACATCAAACTAACATCTGATTCATTTCATCAGCAAGCAGAAACAAGTCCTGGAAATTATATGGGCAATTAGAATTGATCCAGCACTACTAACCACAAAACCCTATTCTTTCTTTCTCCTCTATTGGAATATCTATCCAGAATTCAAAGAAAAACAACAATTCGATAGAAAAGAATAATTATATGAACTGGGTAATCCCAAAAACAATTTGAAATGGATTCAAACTGAATAAGCAGTAAGAAGGTGATGAACTACCACTACCTTTTTGATGTCTTTATCGAGTGCAGGAGCAGTAGATGAAGAAGAAACCTTGTTCTCTTCATTTGGATTTTGCTCTTCTTTGCGTTGCTCAACTGTTTGTGCATCGAACCCATTTGAATTCGCACCAATTTTGATCCTTCTGTTGCATATCCGAGTACGGTGAGAACCAGTTCTTAGACTGGAAAAAATGGTGGGAAATTCTGGAACCCCAGAGTTGCATAAGGAGTTCGATGTTAATGGATACATATTCTTGTCTCTCTAATTCTCTATTTCAGTTTCAGAACTATTTTTCATTGGAAGAACTGGAGAGAGGGAGAGAGAGAAAGAGAGATATCAGGAATGTATGGTGTGTGGCGCGAGGGGGTGAATCCTCGGAACCGTGGTCAGAGTCCGACCCGACCCGAGCTTCGGATTTAACATTGTTTGTCCAAATCCGACCATGATATCATTTGTCAAGCCCGAACATGACTGATCCGGCCCTAATTCATTGTCCATCGATCCGGCCCATGCCATACCCAATTCATGGTCAAGTTGTTTCGAGTTTATTATTATGATTAGTAATTACATAATAACATAATATCTTCTTATGTATAACATAATATCTTCTTATAAAAAATAAATAGATGCACTAGGTAAGGAATGTTAAGGCCAAGCCGGGTTGGGTTGATCTAATATCAACTCGAGCCCAAGCCTTAAATTGCAGCCGACCCTATGGGCTAATTATCCTTGTCCAAGCCCACCCAAACATATGGTCAAGCTAGGTGGGTCACCAGACTCATTACCACCCCTCGTAATGGGTCACACGCTTGAAACAAGGTCAAAGTTAAGAATGTTTGCACAATTTTAATAGATACCTCAAATCGCGATTTTAAATAATAATAATATATGAAAAAAAAATTGTTATGAAACAAAAGGGGGGAAATAAAGGTCACATTTTTTTTTTTTTAGTCTCTTTGAATCCAATTCTTGCTCCTTGCAGGTATTTGCTCTCCGATGGACGCTCTAGACCTTTGAGCTATTAATTTGGTATTAGATCCTAGAAAGACTGGTTAAGCGCCTTAGTTGGTAGCGAACAATGATCCTCTCATTGCTTATTCTCGGTCTGTGTTTATCATCTCTACTCAATCATTTTCTAAGTTATCATGGATAAGTTCTTAGCCACATTATTTTGTAGTTATGTGTGGTGGTTATCCTTAAATCTGGCTAAAACTCTTAACACATTGAACTGGAATGAGATTTATATGTCCAAAAGGGTTGGGGCCTAAACATAAAGAACACTTTCAAATATAATGAAACGTTGTTTATGAAACGAGCTTGGTTAATATTCATCAATGCTAAATCGCTTTGGGTTAATTTGGTGAGGTCAAAGTATTTGAGGAATAAAAAATTTTTGCACTCACATAAAATAATCAGACTCGCACATATGGAAGCAAATTATAGGGTTTGAGATAAAATGGAAGCATATTTATAGACTCGCACATATGGAAGCAAATTTATAGGATTCGAAACAATATAAAACAAATTTATAGGGTTCGAGACAAAATGGAAGAAAATTTATAGACTCGCACATATGGAAACAAATTTATAATCGAGACAAAATGGAAGCAAATTTATAGGGTTCAGGACAAAATGGAAGCAAATTTATAGACTCGCACGTATGGAAGCAAATTTATAGGATTTGAGATAATATGTAAGCAAATTTATAGGGTTCGAGATAAAATGGAAGAAAATTTATAGACTCGCACATATGGAAGCAAATTTATAGGGTTCGGGACAAAATGGAAGCAAATTTATAGACTTGCACATATGGAAGCAAATTTATAGAGTTCAAGAAAAAATGGAAGCAAATCGAGACAATATGGAAACAAATTTGTAGGGTTCAAGACAAAATTGAAGCAAATGTATAGACTCACATATATGGAAGCAAATTTATAGGGTTTGAAACAAAATGGAAGGAAATTTATAGGGTTCAGAACAAAATGGAAGTAGATTTATAGACACACATATGGAAGCAAATCTATAGGATTTGAGACAATATGGAAGAAAATTTATAGAATTCGAGACAAAATGGAAGCAAATTGATAGACTAGTACATATGGAAGCAAATTTATAGGGTTTGAAACTATATGGAAGCAAATTTATAGGCTCGCGAATATGGAAGCAAATTTATAAGGTTCGAGACAATTATTGCTAATGGGAATTCTATACTACTAGCAGACGCAATATTGACCACAGGGTTGGGGTGAATCCTGATCTTGCCATTGCAACGATCCCTAATCACATCACAACAGTGGGGGCCTTATCAATCAAAGATTGAAATAATGCAATATTCCCCTTCTGCAACAAATATGGCTAACGCCAATAGTAGAGAAGATACGTGCAATACCCATCAACTCAGAAGCGCAAGAGGATAAAGCCATATGGAGACTCATTGGATCAAGGAATACTATTTCTTCCGCATATAACATGTTGTATCATATTTAGAAAAATAATAGATTATGCAATTTTTGGTTTAAGATTTGGCATATTCCCTGTTTTGTGCCCTGAAACCTAGATCACATTGATATGCATGCAATCACAAATCCTAAGGGCAAAACCTCGGGCTCCATCCCCTAGGAGGCCGCTAGGCTAATAGTTCCCTCGCACAGAAGATGTGGTGGGGTTAATACCCTAAACAGAATACTACAGTAGAAGACTGGCTCAAAATTACGAGCTAACAAAACCTTTTTAATCAAATATATAAAAAAGAATAATCAATAGGTTCTAAGAAACGAATCAAACTAAGAAACTAGAATGAACCTACCAAATCCAATATAATCCAAAACTGAAATAAATCAAAGCGTACTAGTTCATTGACACTCTAATCGACCAAGAAGTCAATTGTCATGCCTCGCCACCTTGTCGTCGGATCACGTGGAGGACCTGAAATATAAAATCCCAATGAAGGATTAGCTCACAACCAGTAGATGCAAACTAACAACTAGCACCTTACACCAAAACATACGTAGAGTGGCCAACTCTTCATGTTATTACACAGTCATGTTATCTCATGCTTAAAATTCATCATTCACATGTAATCATGGTATATCGTAAATAATATTCAATCATATGCATGGAATCCTTCATGACATCAATAACAAGTCATTTACCAATTCTATAAAGATTATCACATAAATATCATGATAATATGCATATATAATAAATAAATATATACATCGCATTAGGTGTCATACATCACGTACATCAATCTAATAGCATCCTAAAATGCCATGGTACACTTATGCAAGTCGTTCAAATAAATATGATGATTATCCACAGTTTCACACAAATTGTGTCTACAAGCAATCCGGTCATACATCACTTACATCAATCAAATAGCATCTCAAAATGCCATGGTACACTCATGCAAATCGTTCAAATAAATGGGATACAATCCGTTTCTAATGATATGCACATGCAACAACATAAATAATGTAAACATGCAAAATATGACATCAACGATGCTCTTATCAGGTGAGTTGACTCAAATCTCTACCATGGACTTATAGATAACCTCCACAACACAAGACAATCCAACTTTCAGACAAAGATCAAATGCCTCTTGTATCCCATTTTTCACCGTTTGGATAAAACCATCACAAATCTACGTGCGCAACACAGTTCTAGGGACTTTCATCCCACGGGTCACAATTGACTAGCCTATTTTCCCTTAGGGGCTCAAACCCACGAATCCCACTTAATGTAAACCCAAGCACAACCACCATGAAAAGTCACATGAAGTTGTCTAATTCATTTGTTCAATTCATGGTAGACATATGACCTAAAATATAGTCGACAATCCTTACTAGATAGACTCGAAGCTATAATGGATCACCTAAGCTCCATACTACTCAACACTATGATCCCTCTATTACCCCGTGATTATCCTATTAGCTTAAGCTAATCCAGTTGGTATGACATCTCTAATTCCTCTATCAAGATCCTTTCACCCAAACATCCTAGGGTGAACAGTCAACATCTAAGCATAACAGGTTATCATAAATAAACATGAAAATCATGTTTGCAACCAACATCATGCATTGTGCTTACCTTGTACATGCATTGCGTTCACACATCATTTTCATATCACATATCATATGCATAATCATTTAACATCATAATATGTTATTAATGATCATCACATTATATCACATAATCACATCCTCAACACATCCACACATATCACACCATATTTAATTGAAATCATACATTCCATACCATATCTTCATCACACATTCTATTCATTCATGTTTATTTAACAAACTATAACATTATCAAAGCCATCACAATCACATTCATATCTCATTCATCATACTCATTTGGGTGTACACGTGCACCCATATACACGTATAATCCCATCACACACAATACCTAACTCAAAACAATCATAACACCTTAACATTCAATTTCTGGGTGTGCCCGGTTGACCCGTCAACTCGGTCCGGTTGTCCGAGTGCACTCAAATACAAAACATACATATTCACGCACTGCTTCTTATGTAATTCGGCTCTTATGTGATCCGGACCAACCGGTCAGTGCTTAGGTCAACTAGACTCCCACCTGGTTGACCGATAGCACTCGTCTGGTCAACCGAGTACTGCAAAACTCAAAAAATTGTGGGTTTCTTTTGGGTATCCAAGTGGGTCTGTCACGACCCAAACCGAAAACCTCACCGGAGATCCCGAATTTGAACTCGTAACCTTCACTCCAGCAAATCTTGGGAGTGGTAAGCGATATCTACCCAAAAAGGGGATAAATAAAATGGATACTAAATAAGACATAAATTATGAGATATTAAAGTTCTTAAATAATATCCGATATAGACTTTCTTCATACAAGCAGCGAAAATTTAACATTAGTCTAGTATTTTCAAATCAATTCCACTATTAGTTTAGGTAAAAAACCTAAATAAAAATCCTAGAGAAGACTAACGTCTATAGGAGGTTAAATATCAGAGTCGCAAAGATAAATTTGGGAAAGCATACAAATGAGAAATACTGAGGTAAAATGTACGTTCAAATCCAAATAGTAAATAACTGAAAGAAAGTAGATATATTACAAGTCCATGATCAGTCGAAATCTAAATAAAACGTTTATACACCGGAAATTCAAATAAGGATAATTACTAACTAATATATTACATCAAGTCATGTGAACAGGTGCTACATCTTCATCCAGTCTTTGTCTCGATCTTCAGATAATGTACCTGAAATGTGGTTGCTATAAAGCATGAGCTACACTAGCCAGTAAGTAGGATATATTCAAGAATATATAAGACTATTCTAGAAAACATGCAATTCACAATACTCTCAGTCCACACAACAAACAATATAATTAGATGCATGAGGTCAATTTATTGACTAATGCATGCTGTGCACCTACTTTACAGTAATCACCAAATGTGATCTAGCAAGCATTCTATTATGAATGGGGTCCATGTGGATTCCACAAAGACCGACCTATCTTAAGGTAAGATACCTTAATGGATTATTCCCCAAAGATAAGGTCCTTTCTGACTAGTGATTGTTCGTGGTGGCTCTATCATATGATCTCAATCTTGCTACCCAAGGATGCTCACTCAGATACCATCCCCCATAAAGGCAGAAATAACAGATTATTATATGTGCGCAACATAGTTTCTAGGGGTTTTAACCTAGAGGACACAAGCGCCTCACCTTATTTTCGATCATAGGGACGAATCCCAAGGTCTCACATAGAATTTCCTCAGAGAACCACACACCACAGATCAGCTATTAGAGCTCACACATATGATTCGGATATTGGGTCTTACCAATATAAAGTGCTCTCACCTATCATCTTTCCTCATGTCTCTTGGGATCTATATCTAAGATGCATCCCGCACCATGGGAGAACAACCATTGGTTTATTGGGATGATCAGTCCCTCAACCACCTAAATCTAAGTCTCCTCATTTATTATGAATTCCAGGTTATAATACTCTCATGTAATAATCTGGAGTCCTCAGGAACAGGGTGTTACTCATAGACCAAATCCATGGTCAAGAGTTAATGCCGTGCATGTGAGTAAGTGCACATTAGCTAAACATTCAATCTTTGTGTACAAGGTGAAATAAAACTAGCTAACATATATATCATTTAATTCACATGGAACATAAATTACAGTCTAAGTGACAAGCATAGTAGAAACTTAAAGAGGACGTTATATAAAATAATTTGTGTATTCACTTGAGTTGCACCAGATGCAATAACAGTTATAAGTGTGTCATTCCTCACAATTTATCCTTCACCATTCATCAACATACTTAATCCATGAGGGCATGTATACTAACAATCGCTCTGAACTCATTAAAACGTCATGCTCAACCATAGCCAACATCGTATTTCATTTATGCACGGAGACAGATTCATAAAAGGGGCATATATACAAATAATTACACTAGGATTCAATCACAACATCATACTTGAATGCATATACCCTCAGATTGAATCACAAGTCAAACAATTGTATATCAATTATAAGCATTAGTATGTAGGGAAAATTAACAGGTTTGGCGAGGTCTTCGGCGCATCGAAACCCACCTCGGCGACCCCTTCAGCACACCTTTCGGCGCACCAAAGCCGACTTGGCGACCAGTTCGGCGGACCGAATTGAGACTCAGTGACAAAACCAGGGAGTACAGTCTCGACAAACTCTTCGGCGCATACTTTGGCTCACTGAAGACTACTAGGCTCACCCTGCGACACACCGAACCATCTCGGTGGGGTGTGCATGCTCGGCAACCTGTTCGGCGAACCGAACAGTATGCCTGCGGCCCAGAAAGAGTTCGGTGAAATCCATGGTCAAGAGTATGTAGGGAAAATTAACAGGTTTGGCGAGGTCTTCGGCGCATCGAAACCCACCTCGACGACCCCTTCAGCACACCTTTCGGCGCACCGAAGCCAACTTGGCGACTAGTTCGGCGGATCGAATTGAGACTCGGTGACAAAACCAGGGAGTACAGTCTCGACGACCTCTTCGGCGCATACTTCGGCTCACCAAAGACTACTAGGCGCACCATGCGGCATACCGAAACCATCTCGGTGGGGTGTTCATGCTCGGCAACCTGTTCGGCGAACCGAACAGTCCGCCTGCGGCCCAGAAAGAGTTCGGTGACCCGTTCGGCGTACTTAGGAGGTCACCGAACGTCGCGAACAAGCTACAATATATAGGTTTTCTATCCATTCAAACATATAACAAGAGAGAAAATGACTAATATGCATTCATTAGCTAAAATCCCTAAAAATACACTCTTAAAACATGATATTAGCCCTACATTTAAGATCAAAGAAAAACAAACTATTCTCCAAACATGAAAATAACCTAAAATTACTAACTAAGCATTTAACTCATCATAAAACATGAAAAAGGAACTCTAAATCATCATCTAAACCTCTAATCCATTCAAAGCATGTTATGAACATGCGAAGTAAAGAGAAGAGCATGAAATCTAAAATGAGTCTATCTATGTTCATGAAGATATCCACTTACTTAATGAAGAAGATGCAAGAGACCTTCAAGCAAAACCAAACCCATCTCTCCTTCCTTCTTCTCCAAGCTTTCCTCCAAGCTCCAAGCCAAAACCCTAAACCCAAAACAAAACAAACCCCTAAGAGAATATGAGATTCTCTTTTCTCCTCTCAAACCAAAACCCTAAAAACATGTCTAATCTTGGCCCTGCATCTCACACCAACTCAATCTCAACCCTACAACTCACTAATCTCATCCTAACCTTCCAATGACACCCACTTTCATCCTAGTAATCTAATTCTAACCACCCCAACCACTCTCATCTAAGCTTACACCTCACCACTCACTAAAGACAAACAAACACACTAGCTTAGATCTAAGCCACACAATCTCAAATAAATCAAGACCACACATCACCATTAAGATCTAGAAGGTCAAACAAAAAAGGCTATGTTACGGTGTGTAGCACCAAAACCAAACAAACAAGGCATACACGATCGCATGGTCGGATCTAATCCGATCAACGATCCAACCAAGGGTAACAATCATCATGCGATACAGAATATAAAAGTGCGCAAATAGGAAGATCAAAGCATCAATAATATTTTATTCCTATTTAATTACTAATTTAGGTTATCTGATTAATACTACACCTAAGTCTAACAAGTTTATCTTAATGACCTATGGAATTCTAGTATAATTTACGTGATTAAGGATTTCAAATGCTCTAAACTAAATTACTAATTGAAATTAACTTATCAATCTAAATAAAACACTATCTTATCCTAAGATCTCAGGTTATTATTTTTATGTTTTATTCAGGTTGTTACAGGGTCTTTAGTTGCTCCAAAGGCTTCTTGAGGTCACTTCTTGTGTATACAATGAAACTTTCTAAATTTCCAAACTCCCACACTACTCGAATCGATCAAACGATCAACGAGGTCAATCTAGGGATTAAAACCAATTTAAAAACAAAATCCACATGCATAGTTTTTACCAATTAAATTCCTTGATCAAAATCGTTTAGGCTTTAAAATTCCTAGCACTTCAGTAGAAACACAACAATCAGATCAACACTTCCAATAATACATAATTGGAAATCCTATTGCTTTCCTCCCATCTAAAGCATAAACTACTCAAAAACATGAAATCCCCACCTTCTGATTTTAGAAATTATCACTAGAAACCTAAAATCAAAGGGTATGAAGAAAACCAGTCAGTAGTAGGACACCTACCTCAAAACTTGCTCAAAAAAATCCAAGAAAAATAAGAGGCTTCTTGCCGCCAAAAATCACGAACCAAAGCTTGACGGATGAAGAACGAAGAAACCACGATCGAATCTTTGCAAAACCCCTGCAGGAATCCATGTTATGTTCTTCTCTCCAAAAAATCCTACGATTCTTACAAACAAAAGCCCCTAGTATAAGTATAATTGGTATTCCTAATTTGACCTGAACCCAACAACTCATATTTATAAAGTAGATCTTGGTTCTCCGGTTCAATCACCGGTCCAATCATTGTCCAACTCTATAAACCACACTAAACCACCGGTTAAACCGAAATCACTTAAAGTACCAAAATATGATATGGTGCATGCTTCCCCATACAAGTATACATACATCATCACACGAAAATTTGAATAAAATACAATCCAACCATGCGATTTGAAATCTGAAACTGTCGATCATCTCAGAATTCAACAAGGCATACAATCATACACACAGATCAAACATTACACCTACAATAAACACACATATATGCCACATGTACCTTATGAGTGTGTGACACGTGTGCAAAAGTGTATGGGTCACTACACTTGAGCATAGAATTAGGGGTTCAACTTGGCTCGGTTAAAACCGAAACCGAACCGACCCAAACCAATTTTGGGTCGGTTTGGGTTGAGTTTCTAAAGGTTTGGTTCGATTTTGGTTCAGAAAATATGAAACCGAATCAAAATGGTTCGGTTTTGGGTTTATAGTACGGTTAAACCGAACCGAACCGAAACCCGGTGTATATTAATACATACATTATTTTCTATCTGAACCAAACCAAACCAAACCAATTATTTTCCTATCTGAACCGAACCAAACCGATTATAGATAGACTCTCTTTTAGGTCTTTTATTATAATTTGTTGATTAAGGTTGTTGTCAAACTACATAATTTCTTTTTCTATATTAACTCCCTTGTCAATTAGTCTAAATCATTAATTTGTTCTAAACCGAACTAACCCGAACCAGACCGAACTAAAATTAGTAATTTCGGTTCGGTTTGGTTCAAGTTTAGGGTTTCTCAATTAATTTCAGTTCGATTTTCGGGTTAGGATTTTCGGTTCTCAATTCGGTTCGGTTCGGTTCTGGGTTGATATGTTACACCTCGGTTTGATTTTGGATTGAGGTCAACCCGGACCAAACCGAACCGAGTTGCACCCCTACATAGAATGTATGTTTTTTCACTTAGAAATGTGTTAAAAGTGCAATTCCCACAACTGAATTACTAGTCAATCGAATGAGAATGCTACCCTGAAACATCAACTTGCTTATTCCTTGAGTGCCCCTTTGCTAGGGTGGTGTGGTTTGTTGTGGTGGGGCAAAATGGATCAAAATTTTGTATCTATTGCAGATGAGATGGAATATGCATGTCAAAATCCATTCCAATGATATTCCTTGCTCTGTATTGGATTTTTTGATCTCCTATGCAAACTTCCTATGGTCCATTTAGATCACTAGGAGCGACTTATTTTTGAAGGAAATTCGAGTTGGATTAATACTACCATCTCTTTGTAAAGCCATAACAAAAAGAGTGCAAAAGAAATGAGTTCCATGACTAGATTTGTATCAGATGGATCAGATCCATTAATGGCTTCGTCAAAATTAACTTTGACTACTAGGGGGAACTTAAGCACGACTGGTGTTGGAACTATGTGCTAAGATGAAAGCGGGAAATTTTTATGCAGAATGGCTCTCAACATTGAACATAAAAAACTCAAAAATAGTTGAAGGTAAGGCGTGCCTTGATGGACTCAAGATAGCTGCTCATGAGGCTTCACAAGCATTATATTCAATGCATGAAGCATCCTTAAATCATGATCTACACCTAAGTTTATATCTACTTCATGAAACTTGCATATAAACACATAAAATCATGAGAGCACATATAGTAGCATGATCATCACCACAAATCATCAAGTATATACATCACATCATCATAGAGGCATGCTCTCATCATCACCTAAAGCAAACAACACATCAAGCATGATTAAGAAGGTTTGCATGAAGAAGAAACAAGGAAAGTATACTTACATCTTAGTTTTTCTAAGTTTTCTAGGTTAAGACCACTTGATCTAGCTTTTTCTCTTCTTTTTC
This sequence comes from Pachysandra terminalis, assembly GCA_031762675.1. NCBI lineage: Eukaryota > Viridiplantae > Streptophyta > Magnoliopsida > Buxales > Buxaceae > Pachysandra > Pachysandra terminalis. Next base: position 8,923,224 of record JAUPMG010000011.1, read on the forward strand.
TTCTTCTTCTTCTTCTTAAGGTTTTAGGCAACTACAAGAGTTGTCCTTGAGATCCCCATGAATTTTAGCAAGTTTTATGATTAGAAATCATACTTTTCATTATATAGTAAAAGTCTAAGCTTGTCACATCCCAAACTTAAGAGATCTCAAGGGAGTCTCTATAAGTCAAAAATACGACTCTCACCCCGTATCCACATGGGAGTGGTAGTCAATACTTTGCCAAACGATTGAAAATAACTGAGATATTTTATTTAATTTGAAAATAATAAAAATTAAAAGTAATTACATCTCAAAACAATCAAAAACTATGACAAAATATAGTAGCGGAAAGAAAATACTATAGTCCTCATGCTAATCTAATTCCTAAACAAAATAAAGCCAAACTATAGCTAATAAAATACTTTGGCATGCAAGCCAATAAAAACAAAGTAAATCCCTAATATAAGTCCTAGTCATCTTCTTCGATAAAATAATTAGTTCCTTCAAAACAAGTGTCCATAGCTGGTTCTCCGTAAATCAAATATTCCTCGTCTAATGTGCCTGAAATATGTTGCTTGAATGCATACACTTAGCCAGTAAGTAATCAAATCGAACAGGGTTTATAATTTGAAGTAGGACCAAGGCCACTCTTCAATAATATTCCATAAATTCCAGAAAACATAAATATCGAGTATATGAACAGATTAGTAAGTGCATCAAAATATAAGTGTATAGGATATGAATTGTCAAGTGTTCCCACAAGATCGATTATTAATTGAGCAAGATGTCTTCTCGAACCATCCCCCCATATAGGGCCATTCTCAAGTTAAGATATTCCATGTGCGCATCATAGTTCTAAGGGGCTTCGACCTAGAGGGCACAATTCCCCCACTTATTTGTGATCAAGGGCAATAATTACAAGGAATTCCAATTGAAAATTACTCAGGGAATTGTATATATAAGCAAGAAACAGGAACACTCCTTTTAAATAAATAGTCCATAGGACCAAATAGTCCATAGGATCCATAGGTATATTGGGATAGCTAGTCCCTCAACTCCAAAATATAATAATTATGCATAAGTCTCCTTACCTACTGTGATTTCCAGATCACAACAATCTCTTAAAGTCCTTAAAAATCCAGAAGTATGGATTTACATGCAAAGGGTGTAGACCTATAGACCAACTCCATGGTCTTAAAGCATAAGAAGTGACTAAGCATGCAATTGGTATGTACAATGTATAATAAGTCTATCTAGTATGCTGGACATATTAAAAATACATAAAAGCAATCATATCAAAATATCATGTTTCAACTAGTATGCAAAATAGTCCAAATAAGGTATGAGTATTTGAAATATGTAAAAGCAAGCATAACTAACATTTGAATTGGTCTAATGAGATCAAAATACACATGCTCACAAAATTATAATCAATTTGGATCAACTTAACAGATTTCAGCGCGCCTTGGGGTCGCTGTGGTGCTTTCGGCGTGTGCTCGACGCGCTAAGGGGTCGCCGAGGTCACTACTCATAATTTTCCAGATTTCTGGGTTTGGTCTCAAAAAGTGGTTCGACGCATTCTCAGCTCGCCGAGAATCCGTTCGATGTGTTTTCTAGGGGCTTAAAAATCCATTTGTTACGCTCGGAGTGCTCACGGCGCGCCGAGTATGGTCTCGGTGTGAAATCCAGGGAGTCAAATTTCATAAAAGGGAGCTCGGCGCGTTCTCGGCTCGCTGAGGACTCTTCTGGGCTAGTTCGGCATGTGCTCGACTCATCGAATTGCAGATTCTTGGCAGTTTTTCCAAAATTTTGATTTTTCTACAATGCAATTCGATTTTCTTCCTTAATATTAAATTCCGAACAAAACCTAATAAAAATACTTAAAAAAACATAAGTAAATAATTAGTTTTGAAAACTAGTATAAAGTTTGAAACTTTACTTCCTACTATTGAAAAACAAACTTGAAACTCTGCTTAAACTATAAAACAAGTTAAATTCGAAAACTTACCTTGATGTCGCTGAGTTAGTGTAGAGAATTCACCTCTGCTCTTCTTCTTCCTATTCTCCTTAGCTCCAAGGAATTATTGTGATTTTTGAAATACACCAAGGACACTTATTTATCGTAATTCAGCAACTTTCTAGTTCTTTTAGGATTAGAAGTTAATTTAAGCATGTCCCTCTATTGGGATGTATTAGTGTAACGACCCGAACCAGATATTTCCAATTGCATGGGTTATCCAGTCCAAGCGTCACCCTCACCTCGTATTCCTACAAGAGTGGCAATACAATTAATTCATAAGCGGAAGTTCTGAGCAGTTCTAGTAAGATATAAGTAACTAATATACCTAGAATAAAATTTCTAGCATTCTAAGTAACAAAGACTAA
>JAUPMG010000011.1:8925687-8942831 GCA_031762675.1 Pachysandra terminalis
TTCTTTTCTTTATATAAGTCCGGGCGATGTTGAAAAGGCTAAAAAAGTGTGTGTGTGTGTGTGTGTGTGTGTGTGTGTTTGTTCTTTGTTCTTTATATAAGTCCGGGCCATGTTGAAAAGGCTAAAAAAGTGAGAAAATATAAGAAGAAAAAAAAACTTATATTTTTGTAAACCAATGTAACAAAATATATATATTAATTCTATTCTTTGTATATGTCGGGCTGGGCTTTTCGGGTTGCACAACCATCAGCCCGAACTCAACTTTGTGCCCAAACCCAAACCCAAACCCAAACCCAAACCCAAACTAACTTATGAGTTTGGGCTCTTATTCGGGTTGGGCAGGCTTCGGGCCAGCTGGACTAAACTTAGATCCCTACCTGCTTGTGCTTTTGGATAAGCATCCGTTGGAGAAGTGACTCAATGGGAGCACTTATCGACAACATCAATAAGTTGCTTGGTTTGAAAAAAAATGTGTTTGGTAATATGGATAACTTAAATACTTTAACAAGACAAACTTATGGATTTTTTTTAAATGTAGGGATAAAAATGTCATTTTTAAAAAACTTAGTATTGTGTTCAGGGTTAGAAGTGTCATTTTCAAAGTATCATTAATGTTTCGAAACCACTTTCCGAATAAGTGGTAAGGAGAAGTTGTTGAGAGCAACTTCTCCTTATGGGCTATCTTCCTCTATTGTTTATGGGTAAGAACTTACCCGCTCATCATTACCAAACGCACTAATTGCTTAAAAAAGTTCTTTAATAAGTTATAAGCTCCAATTAGCACTTAATTAGGCTGCATTTGGCACTGCTTAATTAAGTGCTTATTTGCACTTTTAACTTATTAAAAACCTTTTAAATTCATAAATGCGTTTGGTAACGATCAACGGGTAAGTTCTTACCCGTAAGCAATAGAGGAAGATATCCCATAAGGAGAAGTTGCTGCTAGCAACTTCTCCTTACCACTTATGCGGGACGTGAGTTTCTAAACATTAGTAATACTTTCAAAACGACACGTCTAACCTTAAACATGTTACTAAGCCTTGAAAATGACATTTTTATCCCTAAATTTTAAGGTAATTTCCATCAGTTTGTTTTGTTAAGGTATTTAACTTTACACGCATTTATCAAATATATATATATTTTTCAAACCAAGCAACTTATTGCTGCTGTGGAAAAGTGCTCCCATTGAGTCACTTATCCAACGAGTGCCCAAAAGCACAAGCCGGGACAAATGCAGCCTTAGGTTGTGTTTGGCCCGGCTTCTATAAGTACTTATTGCAGCTTATAGCTTGTATAAGCACTTTTTAAAATTAAATATGTGTTTGGTAGCGCTTATGGGTAGGTGCTTACCCATAAGCACTAGAGGAAGGCTATCCATAAGGAGAAGTTGCTGAGAGTAGCTTCTCCCAAGCTCTTATGCGTTAAGCTATTTCACAACTTTAGTAATATTTTTAAAATACCTATTTTACCCCTAAATTTTCATAAGCACTTGAATAATAACACTATTTTCTTCAAATAAGCAGTTTATTGGTGTTGTGGATAAGTGCTCCCATTGAGCAACTTATCCATAAGTACAAGCTGGGCCAAACGCAGCCTTAGTCTATATTGGAAAATACAATGTATGAACTAAGTAAACTGTGGTGGGAAAAATCCTTGCCAGGTTTGGTAATCATGGAGTAAAGGATTGGCCGATCCTGAGTTGGAATGCCTGATACAACTTGGGAATTGGGATCGGTTCGGTCCAAGACATGAAACATATATTGGTCACAGGGTTTTTATTCTCAAGATCCTGGATCAGACCGGTCTTGGCCTATCTTGATCCAGATCGCCAATCCTGGTCCAATCCAAATGTTGGATCTTTTTCTTTCTCTCTTTTTTTTTTTTTAAAATTTTTGGATCGACCGGACCGGCGATATCGGTCGGTATCGAACTGATCCAGGCCGATACCGGTTGAATCCTTTATTTTATAAATTTAAAAACAATTGAGATCGGTTGGACCGGTCCGATCCAAAGCCTCAGGATACAATAGTTGTATCGTGGGTTGGGATCGGACCGGTCCTGGCAGATCCAATCCAGACTGATCCTTGAAACCATGATCGGTCAAAATCGGTTGAATTCGGTCAAACTCGTTCGGATCATTCGATCCAACTCTGGATCGTCCGATCCAACTGGGCCGAGTCAAAATAAATCGGCTTAGACAAATAATTTATCATTTTCCTGTTCTTTTGACTCATTATTTGACTTGGCTGATCCTGATACGGATTGCTGATCCAACTTGGGATAGCTGGGAACGATCCCGATCTGATCCCCGAGTTGAAACACTATGCTGGTAATATGATAACACAATTTGAACTTTGCTCCTGGAATTAGGATTTTATCTATAGTTTTCCACCTTATCTAGTTTTATAGTTTGTATACTTCAGTATCTTGAAATGCATATTGTAGTTTCCTGATTTGCTTATGGTGGTTGTCACTTGCAGGCTACGGTTTGTGCGTGTTTACGGGAAGGTGCGTGCTTGAATTTGTCAGAATTAATCTGCTCCTTGAAATTTTTATCATTTCTTAGCTCTAAGCAGATAAATCTTTTGTAACAGTTCTAAATCAAATACTAATGAAGTAATTACACCTCCCATGGCATTTGGACCTATAAGCGCCATCGGAAAGGGTTCCATCCTTCAAGTCAATGAGGTCATGTTTCTGATTCCTTCACTACTTCTTGTTCTGCTCTCAATTTGATACCCATACCTGCCAATTTTTGCACTGTCCCAACTGGTTAAGCAAGTCCTTTGGAGATTGCAGTTTTATGAGGAGGTTAAAGAGATGCACAAGAACTTGATAACACTCAGCCATGGTTGAACATCGATTTGTTGTTATTTTTTGCTTGTCAGTTTTGTTATCTTGTTCTTGGCCATTTCTTGTAATATGTATGCGGGAAACAGATGTTAAATCATGATTTTGCTTGTAAACAACTACAATTTTTTTTTTAAAATTATTTTTATTTATTTGGCGTCCGGGTATGTTGAACCATTTGATATACATTGTTGTGATGTTCTCTAACAGCTTGAGCTTAGAGTAATTGATGTTTAACAGGGTAAGTAAGCTTTGCGTTGATAAGAGAAAGCAATTACTTTACACTCTGAATTTTTTTTGGTAAATAGCATCATTCATTAGATAAAAAACTGTAAGATACAACTGTGACTATTAACTCATACAGTACCACCACTTGTATCATACTTTTACAGAGACTATAGGAGGAGAAAGAAACGCAGAAACCGACATTAAGCAAGGTGGAAACGAACCATCCCAAAAATCATTTTCGCCATCAGTTGCTGCCCACCTAGCAAGAGTATGTGCTGCACCATTTGCAAGTCGAGGAGCATGGTGAACCTTCATCTGCAAACCAGATTTTTGTAGTTGTGAACCAGACTGTCCTGATCTCCCAAGGGCAATCATCAGCTGCAGTCCCTGAGTTGTAAAGGGAAACAAGCTGCATATCCAACCATATTCTATCAACCTTGATGCATTTGAAGAATAGGTGATAAACAGATTCCTCCAGACAGCCGCATAGAGGACAAAGGGAATCCTTTAAAATCTGACAGCGAGCAAGGTTGTCTCTGGTAGGAATATCATTGTGAATACATTTTCAAACAAAAATTTTAATTTTCTCTGGAATAGGAAGCTTCCACAACATCTTCCATATACTGGAGCTCAAAGAAACAGATCCTTGCAACCCGGAATCCTCAGCTGTTGCAACATGATAACCTGATTTGATTGTGTATTTTCCAGATTTAGTGAAGTACCACAATGTTACGAACCCACAAGGTAGTACCCTCAAAAACCGGCTGTTAAGGGGAGGGTGCCTTGAGGTAAATAAATCACCAACTAAGCCCATACTTAGCCGATGTGGGATCCTAACAAATTTCTATAAAGCTTGAAATCACAGACTAATATCAATGTGTGTGTGCATACATATATACTTATGCCTTCATAAACATACAAACCTGATAACAACTAAAGTCTAAAACCCAAATGACTATCTTTTTCTTTTCTTTTTTATTGTTTAATGAAAAAAAAAAAGTTAGGCAACAGCAGATCTTTTAGTACATGGCCAGTAATATCATAAGAATCACAAAACCCTACTTCAAAAAATAAATAAAAGAAAATATGGGAAATTGAAGGAGAAAGAAGCACACCCTTTTGACAAGCTTTCCAGTTCCGATTAGATTCAATAAGACATTCCTGAGAAACACGACATTGAATCATATAAATTTCACAGAAACAGTGTAATTCATTTCTGGGTTTAGGGTTTTACAGAAAGCTAGAAATAGAAGAAGAAAAAGAGAAAGCAAATACATAAAGAGAAAGTAAAATTAAAAAGTAGAAATATATTGTTGTTGTTGTTTTTACCTGTAACGACAAGTAAATAACAGAACACTCTTTGAGCTGCTTCACGTTCTCATCCTCTTCGTCTGCATCCGTCTGGTGAAGCGGAAGGGGTGGAGACAGAGTTTCTTGGGTTTTTTTTGCCTTTGGTGGGTCTATTTTGCTAATTTCATTGCACTTGGAGGAAAGGTAGGCCTGTCAACGGACCGGATCACGATCCGATAAAACCGGATTCGGTAGAGGATTTTAGTGATGTGATCCGATCCGATTAAAAATGATCACATCCAATCCGATTAATAATTGGATCGAATTCGGATATGTATTGATCCGATCCGATAATGATCCGATTCGGTTCGATTATAATTTATAATTTATATATATATATATACACACACAATTCACAAGTTATCGGATCAGATCAGATCGGATTCGGATATTCGATTTCACTATCGGATCACCTGTTTCATGATCCGTCAGATTTCAGATCGGATTTAGATTTTCGGATTTCGCTATCGGATCAAACTCGGATCAGTTGCGATCCGGTCCCAATCCAACCCATTGACAGGCCTAAGGAAAGGGTGCTAATAGCTTAAGTGCCAAGTTATTTTATTGGACGGTATGACTTTGATGATGTGGTCCAACAGGGTGTTGGGTGTTGGCTCCACTCAGCCCTACCAGAACGCTACCTGTATGAGATCACACTATCGATATACTGATGTGCAAGGTTTAAAGGATCGGTCCATTTGGTCCCTATCGGGGCCGATCTGATCCCAAGCCAAAATACAACAATATTTGGTCCATACCAGGGCCGATCTAATCCCAAGCCATGATACAACAATTGGATCGTGAGGTTCTAAACTCCACCTATATAACCAATCTGGTTTTTTTTTTTTAATTTATGAATTAGATGTTCTAGCCCGTTGACCGGTGCCATCCATCCAGCAATCGGTATTGTTGATCCAACTTTTTTTTTTTAAATTTAAAATCTAACACAAGCAGTCCACTTTTTGTACTGGATCTGGACCAAATACCAAACAATGCTGACGGTATTGCCGATCTTGACCGAGACTAATCCGGGGCCGGTCCGGAGACTTTAAACCTTGTTCTCAAGTGTTCCGACTTTGCTTATACAAGTTGTCAATAAAGATGAATAGAATTTGAGTTGCAATAGCTACTTTCTTCATCAATAAAATTTCCATACTTATTTTTCAAAGTATGGATCCAACTTCTTCCATACACTTAAATAAGTCAAAATCAAAGCCAAGGGGATGTGTGGTGCATCAAAAGTTCTTTAAGGTGATGAAACCTAACTACTTTCAGAGATTGTCATCTATTTTACTAAAATAAGTCAAACATGAACTATTTTCGGTGTGACCCATTCCATCTATCCAAAACAATTCCAAATAGAATATATATATGTAATTGTCCAAATCCAAAAGATGAAAATGATACAAGGTAATGGAATCCATTCATCATTGCTCTGGAAGAAATATTTCTTTCTTTCCTTGGTAAAGCCCAACAGATTTTCTTCAGCAGATCAATCTGATAGTCATCTTCGAGTGTCGGCGCACTTTGTACTATGCTCGAGTGACTTCAGCTTGGAAATACATCATGATTATAACGTTAGAATCGGTTCGAAAATGAATAATAGTTTGCCTCTGAATTCGAAATCCTAGTCTGTTTTTTGTAGCCACCCAAGCTGTAAAATGAGCCCAAAAAAAAATGAACTCAAGTAGAGGAATAATAACTACTATCAAATCACATTTAAGCTGGTTTAAGAAATGGAGGATACCTTCCATGCATACATTCCAAAGAAAGTGACGATATCCGCAGACCAGACAACTGCAAATGATTTCCAAAAGAATGGGATAATAACATTGAGTAATGGAACTAGGAGAAAGAGATAGTTGAGAGCTTCTTTCTCATTCTTTGAGCAGTCTCGGGCACGAAGGGAAGGAATTGCTGCAGACATAATACAATCTACGAATTATAACACAGTAAAAGAAAACTCCAACTGATAGTTCACACAAGCTAATAAATTGAACACATATTTAAGTGTGTGGCTACAGAGACTTATTTGATAAGAACTTGAAGTAGGTAAAAACCAAAAACCCAGCATCACAATGACAACAACCCCAAAATACCATTAACGTTTCTTCAGACAGACAGAGGCAAACCAGTTTACATGTCTCCCCTTGTATTGTAAAGAAAGGCCGACTTGAATCTACTTAAGTCCACCCCATTCCTGGTTTGGTATGGAACTCGTGAATAGGGCTGCCAACCAGCCGAGCTAGCTTGGCTCAGGCTCGGGCTAGGTTCGTATGTACCGAGCTCGAGCTCTATAATTAGGCTCCTGAGCCATGCTTGAGCCCCAAAAAAAGCTCATTATCTTAACGAGCTTGAGCCGAGCTTGGGTAGGTTTGGCTCCATAATGTTAAGGATCGGCCGATCCAACTCAGGATCGGCTTGGGACGAGTCACGATCCCAAGCCGATCCTGAAATATGCTGAAGTTCTGTGACTCAGTCCGAAACCGAGTCAGATCGTCCGATCCAGACGATCTCACTCGATTTCGGACAAGTCAGATCAGACGATCCAATATGAATCGTCCGATCCGACTCAAAAAAATTATGATTTTTTGAAAAAAAAAAAAAATTGGGCCGTGTTTGGATTGGCCAATCCCAAGTTGGATCGGCGATCGAACTCGTTATCAGACCGAGACGATCCCTGATCCGATACCGAGTTTAAACACTATGATTGGCTCGGTTAAAGCTCTGTTCGGTTTGTATATAAAATTATACATCCATATTCCTATACAGCTGTGTTGGCATATCTTATATTATATATTAATATGAAACATACGTGTCAATATATTATACTCTATATGATAACAATCACCAACAATAATATTAATGCATTTGGATTAAGCTAAGCATATTTGCGAGCCTAGCCTGAGCTGAGCCCGAGTCCTAAATTTTTTAACAAGCCTGAGCCTTGCTCAAGGTTTATGAGTCTGAGCCGAGCCGTGCAAAGCTCGACTCGACTCGGCTAGTTTACAGCCCTACTCTTGAATTGATGGAGTTGCTCTATAAAGTGAAGTCATATGTGTTAGTAGAGAAAATTGATAAGATGGTATTGTCAATTTACTCCAATACCCATATGGTAACTACTTAAATAGAAGTTCCTGCTAAGAGGAATCCCATGTACAAAGCTTAAAAAACACAATGATCAACCAGTGCACAATTCTTCGTAGAATTTGCTTCAGCTTGTATCAACAATTAGCATAATGCTCAAAATATATGAACTAAAAACAAATAATCATTATAAAGCAGGGCAGTTTACAAATTATGGTTTTCTTGCAGAAAAAATCAAAAGCTTAGAACACAGAAAAATGGTAAAACACGCAGCAAATTAATCTGATTTATCAGTAAACATATAATCGATATCAATGGTGCATAACTTACTGAACATCCAGATGGACCACATCCCCATTAATCTCCATATGTCGGGTTCACTCGACGGGAATATGAAATTGAAGGAGAGAGCTCCGCCTAACAACATTGAAGCATACCCTTGAACCTCAAAAACAGTGTATAATGTGCTTCCAGGTACAGCAGGGTTTTTGGTGGCAGTAGAAGCCCTAGGTGCAAATGTTGCAGCAGTCTTCTGAACAACCTATTGAAAGACAGAACAACAAATACATAAGATAAAACCATGCATATATGTGGAAAGAAGAGTTGTGCTTAAGGGAAAATCTTGATATTTAATTGACTGTAATAGGGCAAATCCCCAACATACCGTACCACGGGGGCTCCACCCCTAGCACCCCCAACCCCATGGTACTGACCCGGCACAAACGAGTTACCCTCCGCTTCGCTCCGCACCATGGGACCCCTCAAGTTCCTCCCCCTTGGATCTAGAGACTAGTGAATATGAGCCACTATCTCTAACAATATTAAAAGGTCAGACCCACAGTTAGAGCTTGTGTCTCCAAATCTTTACTCACAAGATATATTCACATGCTTTCTGGCCTTTCCCTCATGATTTTAGATCACCATTATTTTGCTCCAACTTGCTCCTCGTTGGTTCCACCAACTATTTTATGAACAAGTCCAAACCATCCCAACCAATTTCCCTTACCCTTGCCAACTACAAAGGCTACTCATAGGCTCTCTTGGATGCAGCCATCTCACACTTCATCTTTCATAATATTTCCACTAATTCATCTCAACCAACTTGTTTCAGTTACATTCAAGGTTGTCAAATTGTGAATCGAATCGTAATTTTGAATAATCATAAGAGTCATAGTAGTTTTAGTAGAAGTAGCTGTTTGGATTTAGGTTTTGGATGTCTCTTAGGAAATGGGATTTTTTATTGTTTAAAATTAGTAAACTATATTTCTTTATGCATATTTAATTATTTTAGAGTACTATGTTCTATAAACAAGGATCAAACCAAGAAAGGGAAAATTTTCCAGTAAAAAAAGAAACTGACATTTATTTTAGTGTTGTAGAGTTGAATCGAATGAATCGTAAGATTCAATACGTGAATCATAAGATTCAAACATAAACCGATTTTTTCACTGAATTGAATCGATCTACGAGGGTCAAATCAAATCGTAAGATTTTAACAACAGACGCTACATTCATTCTACATACAAGTCAATTTTCAATGGCCACCATTTTGGACCATAACCCACAAAAAGAAGGGTAATCGATATGGATTAGCTCATGTAGCAATCCAGAAAAGCTTGTGCCGAGGAACCTCTCGTTAAACATGAACATTTAAATTATCCCACCTCACAGATACCTGTGATAACACATTCCACCTCATGCAAGAATAGAAGACTTCAATAGAATGGCCAAGCCCAATGACTTGCAGAGGGGATAACCTCGTTCGAGTAACCTTTCAATAAGACTCCAGTAGCAAGAGATTATCGATAAACCATCCACTGATTTGACGAGCATTAGTAATTTAGTAAAGGATGAAATCCCTTTCTAACTCAGTGATATATTCTCTATCCCTACTACAATAAGTAATCACCAAGAGCAATGAAAACCTCAATTTGTGAAACAGTAATATATGCCAATTCTTATTTGAATTTTCAATAATAGATATACATGATGTGCTTAGCCCATTTCAAAACATCAAACTAAAATCTGATTCATCCCATGAACAAGCAGAAGAAGGTCCTGGAAATTATTTGGGCAATTAGAATTAATCTAGTACTATTAAATCAAACAATCCCATTTGTTTTTTTTTTCCCCTCCTCACTTGGGATATCTATCCAGAATTCAAAGAAAAACAACAATTCTAGGAAAAAGAATAATTATATGAACTGGGTATTCCCAAGAACAATTTGAAATGGATTCAAACTGAAAAACAGTAAGAGGTGGTGAACTACCACTACCTTTTTGATGTCTTTATCGATTGGAGGAGCAGTAGATGAAGAAGAAACCTTGTTCTCTTCATTTGGATTTTGCTCCTCTTTGCGTTGCTCAACTGTTTGTGCATCGACCCCATTTGAATTCGCACCAATTTTGATCTTCCTGTTGCATATCCGAGTACGGTGAGAGCCAGTTCTGAGAAAGGAAAAAGTGGTGGGAAATTCTGAAACCCCAGAGTTGCATAAGGTGTTTGATGTTAATGGATACATGCTCTTGTCTCTAATTCTCTATTTCAGTTTCAGAACTATTTTCATTCGAAGAGAGAGAGAAAGATCAGGAATGTATGGTGTGTGGCGCGAGAGAGTGAATCCTCGGAACCGTGGTCCGAGTCCGGCCCGACCCGAGATTCGGGTTTAACACTGTTTGCCCAAGTCCAACCATGATATCATTCGCCAAACCAGAATCTGGACTGGCCCGACCCTAACTTGGCCTATCAATGAAGAGTTTTATGAGAATTTTCCGAGGCCATACCCAATTCAATGTCAAGCTGTTTCGAGTTTGATAGTTTGATTAGTAATTAGGTAATAACATAATATCTTCTTATAATAAATATATAAATGCACAAGATAGGGAATGTTAGGGCCAAGCCGGGTTGGGTTGATCTAATATCAACTCGTGCCTGGCCCTAGATTGCAGCTCGACTCTATGGGCTAATTATCCTTGTCCAAGCCCACCCCAACATATGGTCGGGCGGGTCACCAGACCCATTACCACCCCTAGTATGGGTGCCGAACACATGCTTGAAACGTGGTTCAAAGTTAAGAATGTTTGCATTGTTTTAGATACGTGAAATCGCAATTTTACAAAAATAATAATAATAATAAATGTGTTTCGTGAGTGATTTTGTGAGTAGTCACCAAGAGTAGTATTATTGACCGATGGGAACCTAAATCAACAAGTGACCATATCCTGATTTTAGAAGAACTAAAGAGTCAAATTGGTGGACCATCTAACACCGGTCGAACCATGCTAAGGGAGATAATGGGTCAAGGTGTTAGAGCTTCTACAAATCCTAGGGCTCTAATTGAGATTATGATTGAACCTTTTGCAAGCTGCCTACGTACCCAAACATGGATCAAGTCAGACGTAGTTCAAGGTCAGGTAATTTCGTTAGATGTCTCCCCCCTTTTTTCATCCTCATACCGAATGAGGGAAGTGAGCCAGTATTTATAACTTTTGGAAGAGAGTTAACTGCAGTTAGAATTTCTAACTACCGTTTTTTACGATGGTTAAAATGTTCACCCGAGATAGTACGCATCATGTACTCCAGTCTCTTAGGTGGACCAATCACAAGTCGTTGGAATAATTACAAGTTTGCCACTGAGAGACCGTGACATGGCCTATAACCCCAAATACGGCCAAGTGTTAGCAAGCCTCATGACACCTTAATATTGGTGTTGACGATCAATAGATATTCGTGGTAATGAAAGTTGTTTAGCCCTGAGATCGTTGAGATTGTCTAGTCTTAACACCATCGAGGCCACTAGTCTTAGTACTTTCGAGACTGTATGACCTTCTACGTCGTTGAGCATCACTCTAGATGGAGGAATTTATCATCTTCTACGTCGTTAAGCATCGCTTTAGACAGAGGTATGTATCCCCTTCTACGTCGTTGAGCGTCGCTCTAGACAGAGATAGTATCGCCTACGATGTCATCGAGCATCGCTCTAGATGGAGATAGTATCGCCTACGATGTCATCGAGCATCGCTCTAGACGGATGATAGTATAGCCTACGACGTCATCGAGCATCGGTCTAGACGGAGGATAGTATCGACGTCTTACAACTTCCAAGGAGATCTCTCCCCTTAGGTGTAAATTCATATCGATGTCAACGTCTTACAGTCTCCAGGGCGGTCGCTCACTTAGGTGTAAATTAATATCTATGTCGACGTCTTACAGTCTCTAGGGCGGTCGCTCACCTTAGGTGTAAATTAATATCGATGTCGACGTCTTACAGCCTCCAAGGCGGTTGCTCTCCTTAGGTGTAAATTCATATCGACGTGTTCACCGAGATACATCTCTTTGGTAAACGTGAGGCGCACCTTTAAGACTCTCAAGAATCTGAGGGATTGTCCCATCGTAGGTGGGCGCTCTCGAGTATGACTTGAGAGGATGTCCCATCACAAGTGAGACTCTCAAGAACCCGAGGGGTTGTCCTATCACAAGTGAGCGCCTTCGAGTATGACTCGAGAAGTATTTTTGCATCGACATCCTGCTATAAAGGGGTCTGATATCCTGTTGTGGAGTACCTGTTGATATTAGCTTCATTGCATATTCATTGCAGTGTTGATCATCTTGTGATTCATTTGATAAGGATCATCATGGTAGCGCACTACCTTCTCCCTATATCTATGTCTCGGCCATTCATTTCTTGAACTGGTTCCTCGAACTGACCGGGGTTCTTCCTTAAGAAGCTCCTGAGTGTTATACCCCTAGGTATCAGTGGGGATCTTGCTACGTGTCGGTCATAGTCCTGACATGTGGCGGTCTGTTATTGGGTTATCTACCCTTACCATTTTTCATATCTACAAAATGAAAAAAAAAATTGCTATAAAACAAAAGGGGGGAAATAAAGGCTGAGGTCGTATGATTTATTGATTTACCTCACTAGGTCACATGTTTTTTTTTTCCAGTTTAGTCTCTTTGATTCTAATTCTTGCCCCTTGTAGGTATTTGCTCTCCGTTGGACTCTCTAGACCTTTGAGCCATTAATTTGGTATTAGAGCCTAGAAAGACTGTTTAAACGCCTTAGTTGGTAGCGAACAATGATCCTCTCATTGCTTATTCTCGATCTGTGTTTATCATCTCTACTTAGTTATTTTCTCAGTCACCATGGATAAGTTCTTAGTCTCATTATTTTGCAGTTATGTAGGGTGGTTCTTCTTAAACTGTCCATCAAAACCCTTAAGAATCTCTACACTAAGGCTAGCCATAGAATCAATCTGGCCAAATTATCAATTCACACTAGCCCAAACCTTCATGGAAACATGGTTTCAAGGATCGGATTGGATCGAACCGGATTGGCCAGTCCGTATCGGGATCGGTCAGGACCAGTCCGATCCCAAGCCACGATACAACTATTGTATCATTAGGCTTTTGATCGTGAAGCCCAATCCTTTCTCAGGGCCAAGACAGGGAAAGAAAAAAATCTTAACACAGTGAACTGGAAAGAGATTTATATGTCCAAAAGGGTTGGGGCCTAAATGTAAAGAACACTTTCAAATATAATGAAACGTTGTTTATGAAACGATCTTGGTTAATATTCATCAATGCCAAATCGCTTTGGGTTAATCTGGTGAGGTCAAAGTATTTGAGGAATGCAGAATTTTTGTACACTCGCATAAAATAATCAGACTCGAACATATGGAAGCAAATTTATAGGGTTTGAGACAAAATGGAAGCAAATTTATAGACTCGCACATATGGAAGCAAATATATAGGATTCGAAACAATATGGAAACAAATTTATAGGGTTTGAGACAAAATGGAAACAAATTTATAGACTCGTACATATGGAAGCAAATTTATAGGATTCAAGACAATATGGAAACAAATTTATAGGGTTCGAGACAAAATGGAAGCAAATTTATAGACTCGCACATATGGAAGCAAATTTATAGGATTCGAGACAATATGGAAACAAATTTATAGGGTTTGGGACAAAATGGAAGCAGATTTATAGACTCGCAAATATGGAAGCAAATTTATAGGGTTTGGGACAAAATGGAAGCAAATTTATAGACTCGCACATATGGAAGCAAATCTATAGGATTTGAGACAATATGGAAGCAAATTTATAGACTAGCACATATGGAAGCAAATTTATAGGGTTCGAGACAATATGGAAGCAAATTTAGAGGATTCGAGACAAAATGAAAGCAAATTTATAGGCTCACATATATGGAAGCAAATTTATAGGGTTCGAGACAATTGTTGCTAATGGGCAGTCTTTACTACTAATAGATGCAATATGGACCACATGGTAAGGTGGATCCTGATCTTGCCATTGTAGCAATCCCTAATTGCATCACAATAGTGGGGGGCCCTATCAATCAAAGATTGAAAGAATCCAACATTCACCTTTCTGCAATAAATATGGTTAACGTCAATAGTAGAGAAGATACGTGCAATATCCATAACTCGAAAGCGCAAGAGGATAAAGCCATATGGAGACTTATTAGATCAAGGAATATTATTTCTTCCGCATATAACATGTTGCATCCTATTCAGAAAAATAATATATTATGTAATTTTTGGTTTACGATTTGGCATATTCCTTGTTGTCGCACCCCGAAACCCGAATCACATCGATATACGTGTAATCACGAATCCCAAAGGCAAATCCTCGCTCCAACCCCTAGGAGGCCACTAGGTTATTAATTCCCTTGCACAGAAGGTGCAGTGGAGCCTATACACCTAAACAGAATACTACAGCGGATGACTAACTCAAAATTACAAGCTAACAAAAACTTTTACAATCAAATATATATATAAAAGAATAATCAATAGGTTCTTAGAAACGAATCAAACGAAGCAACTAGAATGAAACTACCAAATCCGATATAATCCAAAACTGAAATAAATCAAAGCCTACTAGTTCAACACTCTCAAAACAGAGCTAAACTAATGTACGAAGAAGTCGGCTGTCATGCCTCATCACCTCGTCATCGGATCACATGGAGGACATGAAATATAAAATCCCAATGAATGGTTAGCTCACCGCCAGTAGATGCAAACTAACAACTAGTCATTCACATAAAAACATACATAAAGCAATCAGCTCTTCATGTTATCACACAGTCATGTTATCTCATGTTTAGCATTCATCATTCGCATGTAATCATGTTATATATCATAAATAATATTCAATCATATACATGGAATTCTTCATGACATCTAACAAGTCATTTAGCAATTCTATAAAGATTATCACATAAATATCATGATAATATGCATATATAATAAATAAATATATACATCGCATCGTAACGAGTGCCATACATCACGTATATCAATCCAATAGCATCTCAAAACGCCATGCTATACTCATGCAAATCATTCAAATAAATAGGATGATTACCTGCAATTTCATACAAATTGTGTCTACATGCAATCCGGTCGTACATCAATCAAATAGCATCTCAAAATGCCATGGTACACTCATGCAAATCATTCAAATAAACGAGACGATAACCCACAGTTTCACACAAACTGTGTCTACATGCAATCCGTCAATAATGATATGCACATGCAACAATATAAATAATGTAAACATGCACAATAGGACATCAGCGGTGCTCTTATCAGGTGAGTTGATTCAAATCTTTGTCGTGGACTTACGGATACCAGCCACACCCACAAGATGATCCAACTTTTAGACAAAGATCAAACGCCTCCTGTATTCCATTTTACATCGATTGGATAAAACCGTCATAAATCTACGTGCACAACACAGTTCTAGGGACTGTCATCACACATGTCACAATTGCCCAACCTATTTTCCTTTAGGGGTTCAAACCGTCGGATCCCATGTAAGGTAAACCCAAGCACAACCACCCTAATAAGCCACATGAAGTTGCCTAATTCATTTGTTCAATTCATGGTACAAAGACAACACAAAATATAGCCGACCATATGTACTAGACGGACTCGAAACTATAATGATCACCTAAGCTCTATAAACTTAGTTACTGTATCACTACTCAACAATATGATTCCTCGCGGTTATTAATCCGCAATGACCCTATTAGCTTTAACTAATCTAGTCGGTATGACATCTCTAAGTCTCCTACCAATGTCCTTTCACCCAAACATCATAGGGTAAACAGTCAACATCAAAGTATAACATGTTATTATAAATAAAACATGAACATCATGCTTACAACCAACATCATGCATTGTGCTTACCATGTACGTGCATTGCGTTCACATATCATTCTCATATCACATATGATATGCATAATCATCTAACAATCTAATATGGTATTCATGATCATCACATTATATTACATAATCACATCCTCATCATATCCACACATATCACATCATACTTTACTAAAATCATACATTCCATACCATATCTTCATCACACATCCCATTCATTCATATTTATTTAACAAACTATAACATTATCAAAACCATTACAATCACTTTCACATCTCATTCATCACACCCATTTGGGTCTACACGTGCACCCATATACATGTATAATCCCATCACACACAATAAATAACTCAAAACAATCATAACATCTTAACATTCAATTTCTGGGTATGCTTGGTTGACTTGTCAACCCTGTCCGATCGACCGAGTGCACTCATATACAAAACACACATATTCTCGCACTGCAGTAACCAGTCGACCGACCCACCTCACCCGATCAACCAAGTAGCAACAAACAGAAATCGCCTTTTATGCGATCGGGACCAACCAATCAGTGCTTCGATCAACCAGACTCCTACCCGGTTGACCGATAGCACTCGTCCGGTCGACCGAGTACCATGGAACTCAAAAAATTATCTGTTTCTTTTAGGTATCCAAGTGGTTCTCTAGTTAGCCCAAAGGCTTCCTAACTAGACTAGAACTCAACCGCTCATATTTATAAAGTATGCATTGGTTATTGGGTTCAACCACCGATCCAACCATAGCCCAACCCTATAAACCAAATTAAACCACCGATTAAATCAAAATCACTTAAAGTACCAAAACATGATACGATGCATGCTCGCCCATACAAGCATACACGCGCCATCACACAAAAATGCGAATAAATACAATCCAACCATGCGATTTAAAATTCGAAACTGTCGATCATCTCAGAATTTAACATGGCATACAATCATACACACAGATCAAACATCATACAAAATAAACACACATATATACCACATGTACCTTGTGAGTGTGTGCCATGTGTGCAAAAAGTGTACGAATCACTACACCTGTGCATATAATGTATGTTTTTTCACATAGAAATGTGTTAATATTGCAATTCTCACAACTGAATTACCAGTCAATCGAATGGGAATGCTACCCTGAACCATTAACTCGCTTATTCCTTGAGTGCCCCTTTGTTAGGGCGGTGTGGTTTGTTGTGGTGGAGGCAGAATGGATCAAAATTATGTATCTATTGCAGATGGGATGGAACAGGCATTTTAAACACATTCCAATGATATTCCTTACTCTGTATTTAATTTTTTGGCCTCCTATGCAAACTTCCTATAGCTTCCTAGTGAACAGACTATTCTATGTACCGGATTATAGTTTCATGGCCTTTCAACCAAGAGGACACAAGCGCCTCAGCTAATTTGTGATC
>JAUPMG010000011.1:8948130-8962469 GCA_031762675.1 Pachysandra terminalis
GATAAGCACTCATTGGATAAGTTGCTCAATGGGAGCACTTATCCACAACAACAATAAATTGCTTATTTGAAGAAAATTGCGTTTGATAAATCTATTTATTTAAGTGCTTACGAAAGTTTAGGGGTAAAATAGGTGTTATAAAAATATTATTAAAGTTTAGAAATAACATTTATTTATGTGCCTATGAATTTTTTTTAGGGGTAAAATAAGTATTCTAAAAATATTACTAAAGTTGTGAAATAGAGTGAAGCATAAGAGTTTGGAAGAAGCTGCGGAGCAGCTTCTCTTTATGGGTAGCCTTCCTTTACTGCTTATGGGTAAACACTATCAAACACATGTTTAATTTTAAAAAGTGCTTATATAAGTTATAAGTTACAATGAGTAGTTATAGAAGCCGAGCCCGGCTTGGCCCGGAACGGTCCTACATCCTAAGTAATCTCGTACTGTTAGTGGGGTCTATTCATGGTGGGACTTCAGACTCCGATTAGTGAAAGAAAACAGTAAATGTGTTCCTAATGTTAATATTTTGTAGGAACCGAGAGACTCGTCGATAGAGCTGATTCAGATAAGATTAGGAAAGAGGAGAGGATTGCCATTGTCCTGTGTCCGCGAGTAAGCCACGTGGCACGAGGTCCTTGAACCAAAAGTATATTCCCAGTGACCGATAAGTGGGCCCACCGAAACTCTTTTTTGTTACGGTTCTTCTATTCATCATCTGCTTCGGACCCGCGATGACCATATAAACTGAAGACTCCAATACCCAAAATATCCTCAACTACTACTTCTATTACCATCCCTACATCTGAAGAAGGGGAGTTTGTGTGTATCGCAGGCACTAGTTTATATGTACAACCTCCAATCCGTTAGCTGTAGCGATGGTAGTAGGAATTGAAGATCTCTATTAGACCTTCTTATTGAAGGGTTTTATGGGTAATTTATCCAGTCAAATGATCTTAATTCTTTCAAAACAGAGTTCCAAGTTATTTACTAGTAGGGTTAGTATAGTAATTTAAAATCCCCAAATCAAATCTTGAATCTCCCAAGACTGGTGAAGCACAAGCAACCGCCACTTTTGCATTCCAAAAGGCTCGGAAATAGAAGAAGAAGACGCAGACGAATCTTCTACGTAGTACTCTTGAGTCTCGCTTGCAAAGTAAAAAGGTCAGATAATCTGTTTCAATGATTTTGTTTATTTGATCTTTCATTTATTTATTTACTTTAATTCAAAAACAGTTAACAGACTACAGGTTCATGTTTAATTAATTTCATTTCACCAACATTGGATTTGCAGAGACTGATCTGATATTCAAAAAACAGATTTTGTAGATGAAATTTGATCTAGATTATTAGCTTTTATATTGCGATCATTTACAGTTTGGAATGATCAAAAATAACTTTCTTTTTTTTTTAATTGAATTCGATCTTCTACAGCTCAAATATCTTCGAAGCTATTACGGGAAAAGATAATAGATTTTAAAACGATTGAAAAATAAATAAATAAAAAGCCTCAATGAAGAAATTCTCTCGTTTTCCGTTTTTCTTTTCTATTTTTTTTCAGAATCTCTTCCATTTCTGTAAATTAGAAAAAAAACTATTTCCTTTTATTTTTTTTCTTAACAGAACTTATTCAATTAAATAAATTGTGAATATATATATATATATATATATATATATATATATATATATATTTCTGTAAATATAAGGTAATCAATCCGATTCTTTTATTCAAACTAGGAAATACGAAAGGGAAGGAAATTTCATCGGCGATGGAAGGTCTCCTTGGCTCTTCGCCGGACGTCTACGCACAGAGGCTACTATCGAGTAACCAATATGTAGATCGTCTACGTAGAGACAGTCGTCGTCGTCGCTGTACTCGTGTCAGCCGGCTAATCTCGAGATCGGCTCAGTTCAGCCGAATTCTAGCTGTTCTGGAACCACACATCATCTGCAACGAGTTCTCGAATCGGAAGCCGAAGAAATGCGAGCCACCATTTCGTAGTCGATTGCGACTTCGAGCCGTAGTCACTCCTATACCCGACCCGATTCCAACTACGAAAAAGGTACACCCGAACCCTTATTTTGACACCTGGCATTTTAATACCTTTCACCACTTGGGTTTTCCACGTCATTCTCAATATATTTTATTTTAAGAGAGGCAGTTTATTAGATAAAAGAAGTGGGTCCCGGAGCTTCGAAAACCGTGCCATGTTTTTTTGTCAAGTGTGGGTCCCGTGGGCCCCACAGGATGGCTCTGTTAATAATCGTCATAACGTGGTGGAATTAGCCACGTGGCATGTATTGCACTCGCGTCGCCATACTTGCCGTTATACACAACGCGTGTGTAAGGACGCCGTGCGACCTCAAAGCTTCCATGTTAAATTGAGAGAGCGAGCTTTTGCTTTGCTCCCTCTTTTTCTCTCTTTCGTTCCTCTTTGTACTTGTACTAGCATCGGAAGAGATGGCTCAGGTACGTACGGCTTCGTGTTCTGCTTCTTCTTTTTTTTCCTTTTTCTGGGTATTTTGGTGTTCAATTCAATGTTTCCTCTTTAAATCAAATGAAGTTTATACTTTTATTTGTACAGAGAGTGTTCGCTTTTGGGAAAGGAAGGAGCGATGGAAACAAAGGCATGAAGTCCTTGGTGAGCAATCTATATCTCTTCCAGTCTTTGTTCAATTTTGGGTGTTCAGTTTCATATTTTTACTTACCCTTTTTTTTGTTGCAGTTAGGAGGGAAAGGAGCGAACCTTGCAGAGATGGCGAGTATAGGGCTATCTGTACCGCCTGGACTGACAATATCAACAGAAGCTTGCCAAGAGTATCAGCAGAAGGGGAAGAAGTTACCAGAAGGTCTGTGGGAGGAGATATTGGAAGGGTTGGAAGGTGTGGAGAAGGAGATGGGAGCTTTTCTTGGCGACCCCACGAAGCCGCTCCTCCTTTCTGTTCGCTCCGGTGCTGCGGTAAACTTTTCTTAACTCTGTTTTGAATTTGTTAAGACTTTCTGTTCTTGCATGATCTGTTGCAACAACAACTTGTCGTTGGAACTGAAACTTGGTAGGAAGCGGATCCTCTGTAGCACCACTCGCTTCCCCTCCTGTGCCACGTCGGATCGTCCTTAGCGGGCATGTATTCTCTGTAGCACTTCGCAGTGGATCAGATGCGGGTGGCCTCGCCGTGCGGGTGAGTGGGGCCGGCACTTTCTAGGCCACCCGCACATGTCAATTGAAGGAAAAAAAAATCTATAATGCTTTTTTTTTTTTCGTACACACGAGTTTGGATTATGTGGACAATAGAATGTCGACAGCAATCACCCGCACCACAAATAACGTATGCTCACACGCTTCTCTAGCTCGAGTTAAAGTATATTCTTATCTGTTATTACTCTCTTCTTCCTCTCGAACTGCCCCGTCTCTCTCTCTCTTGGTGAAAACCAGTCCTCTCTCTCTTGTGAAGCTAGTTTTTTTTTTTTTTTTTTGGTGATTTGGGTTTCTCGATTTGTTTTCTCTGTTATTACTTGTAATAAAGATTTAATCTGTTGCTTTGCTGTGTTCATTTTTGAATTCTCAATTGGGTACCCTATCTTAGGTACAAAACCAAATAGATTCGCTACAAAACTAATTGGGAAATTTCTGTGCATAGATAACTACAATGGAAAAATTGGAGGCATGGAGAAACTTATTATCTGAATTGGGTCTTGGATTTGTCAGTTCATATTGCTTCAGTCTGAAAATGAGATTTGTTGGTTCTATGAAAATTTAGTTTTGTTTGCCCAATTGAAATATATGCAGCAGAGTTTTCTGCCGCGTTCCGGTTGACAACCCGTCGCTGGAATATTATGAGATGGGAGAGAGACGGTTGGAGCAGCCAAAGGGATGGTTGGCGATTGGTGCAAAGGTGTGCTCCGTTGCCGGAATATTATGGGATGGGAGAGAGAAAGAGACGGCCTGAGCACCGAAACGGATGGGCAGTGATTGGTGCAAAGGTGCGCTGTAGAGACGACGGGACCTGTTTCAGAGAAAAGTAAAGGAGAAATTTAAAAAAAAAAAAAAAAGTCTTAGGAAAAATTGCTCATATACCCTGTTTTACAGGTCAATTTATCAAATGGTATATTGATCTAAGCTAAATCACCTCTCAAGTATCAAAATATTTACATAATTGTCTTTTGGTCCTGTTGAGGATATATCCGGTATTTTTATAATAATTACTTTCTAAAAAAATTAAAATACCTATTTTATCCTTAAGCCCTTTGTATACTTGGCATGCATCCTTGCATACTTAGTGTGCATCTCTTAAGTCCTTTGTACAATTAGTGCCCATCCTTGTACACTTGGTGTATAACCCTTGCACCATCACCACCTCCCCCACGCCATCACAATCCCACCACCACCCACCATTACCACTACCACAATCCCACCACCACAACACTACCATCACCACCACGCCACCACCACCCACTCCCAACACCACCCAACACCACCTCCACCATCACCATTGTCCACTAATGGTGGGTTGTGGTGTGACAATGCAAGGGTAGAATAGGTATTTTTAATTTTTTAAAAAAATAACTATTATAAAAATGTCGAATATATTTTCTGCATGACTAAAAAATAATTATGTGAATATTTTAATACTTAAGAGGTGATTTAGTTTGGTCAATATTCTATTTGATAAATTGACCAATAAACTAGGATAATATGAACAATTTTTCCTAAATCTTAACCCAAATTAAAATTGTTTTTGTCTATGTATCGACATGCTCTCTCGGCTTCAGGGAGTTTACCCTCATTAAAACCAAAACCAGGTTAATAAATTTGTAATTTTTTTTCTTTTACACTTGCAATGGTCAAACGAATTGACCGTTCTCTTCTCTCTCTCCTTTTTACGAATGTTCATCTTTCCTCTCTATGTTTCTGGTTTTCAAAGTTTTATAAAGTCTGTTTCGCCTTTATCGTCCTCTCTGCAATTAAATACGAACAAGAAAAAAAACCAATTTGTTCTCTCTCTCTCTCTCTCTCTCTGGTTTTCAAAGTTCTAAAAAGTGTATGTTCCCCTCCATCATCCTCTCTACAACTAAAGAAGAACAAGAAGAAGAAAAACCAGTTCGTCCTCTCTCTCTCTCTCTCTCTGTTTTTGGTTTTCAAAGTTTTAAAAACGTCTGTTCTCCCTCCAGCACTCTGAACCTTCACAGCCACATCACCATGGCTTGCGTTCCTCGTTATCCTCTCGTCCCTCATCACATTGCCGTCAGCTCTCACAATAAGTTCAGAGAAGCTCCTCAATTCTATAATTCCCCAGATTGCCTTTCCATCTCCATCCTCGGCAACGATGATGACAACGTCTGCTCCGATGATATCATCCACGTGGCAATGACACTGGACGCTGCTTACCTCCGTGACTTCATGGCTGCCATCCTCTCCGTCCTCCAACACTCATGCCCTGAAAACGTCCACTAAAAAGTGAATTCAGTCTTTATAGCGCCCATGGATCGTATTATTCTGGTATCCTTCGAGGAAATACTTGTGAAAAATTGAAAGGATCTTCAATGGAGGGATTTCAACTTTCAAGTTCTGTTCAAGCCTTCATCAGATTACAGATAATTCCCTCCCAATATATATATATATATATATATATAGAATCACGTAGAAAAAGGGTAAACTAGAGATTGCTCAAACTTTTCGATGAAATGCTTGTGCGAACGAACGTCTCTTGGAATACTATGATTTCTGGGTATGCTAAGTGGAGAAAAATGGAATGAAGCTCTTGATCTTGTCTTGTTGTCGTAATGCTCTTGATCTTGTTTGTGATGAGTTACCTTCATCATCTGATGAAAAACAGATTCATTGCATTGTTTTGAAATCTGGGATGGCAGAGGAGACACAGATTCACTAGACTGCTACAAATAAGAGAGAGAGAGAGAGAGAGAGAGAGAGAGATGAGTGCAACAAATCTCTGGGTTTTTTTTTCTTGTTCATCTTTAACTTCAGAGAGGTTGATGGAGGGGGTAGTGAACAGACATTCTATAAAACTTTGAAAACCAGAAACATGGAGAGAGAGAGAGAGAGAGAGAGAGAGAGAGAGATGATTGCTACAAATAAGAGAACATTCTGATAATTTCTGAGAGTTTTTTATCATCATTTTTGGGCTTTATCATTTTGTTGTTTTATAGTTCTTTTGGATTCTGTTAAGTTTTTTCTACAATTTGTTCTTGACGATTATTCAAAGATCAAAGTGATGTTCGTTGAGAGAGAGAGAGAGAGAAGAGAGAGAGAGAGAGAGAGAGAGAGGAGAGAACAGCCAATTCGTTTGACCATTGAAAGTGTAAAAAAGATAAAAATGAATAATACAAATTGATTAACCTGGGTTTAACGAGGGTAGACTCCCTCGTTTCTTGTAGCGACGTGGCGCGCTACAGGAAGCGGGTGCTACAGAGGATCCGCTTCCATGAACACGTGGAGAAGAGGTTTTCCCAAATAAGCTTCGACGTATGATTTGACTATAGCAGCAGTCAGTGAAAAGAAAAACTTTAGATCCAAGAGAGAGAAGGTGGTTGGTGATCCAAAAGAAAATCGTCTGCCATATGTAGTTGCGATTTTTCTGATGGTAATGCCACGCCACATGTACATCACCATTTTTAGTGTGCTTACGTCGCATTTTCTGATTGGAACCTAGAAACATCGCACTAAATATGCGATATTTTTTTGGGACAAGTACACTTTGACCTCTCACGTTTCTGATAATTGCAGTTACTCCCTTTAGTTTTGAAACTACAATGATACCCTTGGTTGGAAACCTCAAGGGGTCAATCAACTAACACATGCAGTCATTGATTGATACTCTTATAAAGAGTCTAATTCGAACGTATAAAAGTGAAAAATAATAAATTAATATAATTATCTAAAATTAAACATGTATATTAGTTAATCTAAAAGTCATTCAATTCTTTATAAGGGATATATCAGTCAATAGTCAATGACTCAGTGTTATTAATTGATCGATTTTTTGAGGTTTTGATGATGTAGTTTCAAAAATCTTAGGGGGTCTAACTGTAATTGTTAGAAACCTCATAAGGTCAAAGTGTATTTTTCCCAAAAAAAATTCAGTCTTTGCCTTCAATAGATCCACATCTACAGAACAAACATACCTTGCTTTGTATGGAGTTGGGGTACATAACAAATACCTTGTTTGGGTATAAAATTATTTTCCCGTTGATGGTGATCCTGGTAGGGTCCACCCATGTTAGGTGGATGAATTGATTATAAGAGAAGATAAAGGGCTTTGTGGGGGGAATCAAAGATCTTTTGTTGGGGAGATAAAGAGTCTTTTTTGGGAAGACTAAGAGGTGGAAGAATTTAGACATTTTTCATTTCATCTTCTTCTTCTATATAAAGGTTGCTATGCTCTGTGTATTTTGTGAACAAGAGAGAAGTACATGTAGTGAGTTGTAGTGATGAGATTGACTGAGCTGATTACAGAGTTTTGTAATCGGAGTGTTCTTTGCTCCTCTTGTACTCTACTATTTGCTCATAGTGAAAGTGTACTCCGTGGACGTAGGCAGGTTTGTGCTGAACCACATAATTCACTGCGTTCTTGTGTGTGTGAGTTTGATTCTTTGCACGGAGTTTCCCAAGAGATCCATCCCTACTCAAAAATTTTGATTGAAAAGTCTTATCTCTTTCATTCATAAATTACAGAAACCTCCCTTGATATATGTGTCAATTATAAAGCCTTCCTTGTTCCTTTCTTAAATAATGCTTTTCAAACCGAATCCAAAAACCAAATTTTTTGGTTGCTATTTCAGTTTTATTGTAGTTTGATTTGGTTTTCGGTTTTCTAAATGGTTTCTATTTCAATTTGGCTTGGTTTTCGGTTGAGTGCAATATAATTCGGTTTGGTTTTACCATTATACTGAACCAAGCCGACCGAATTACATCCCTACATGTGGGAAGGAAATCATCTGTGATTTATTTGGTGCGATATTTCCCGCTGTACCAATCTCTTGCCGTCACGGACAGCCGTAACCGGTTACTCTGGTTAAGGTGGAAGCCAGTTTAGGGTTGTTGATTGGTAGACGGTTTTATTGTGCTTACTTGGCGTCATGTGATTGTTATGGTAGGAAATATAGCACCAAAATATCGTAGACGATGTGCTTCTTTACCTCTGACATTAGATTACTTAGCAAAACCGGCTACGATTACTGCATAATACATCTCTGTACAGTAACAACATCCTTCTCTCATTCAAGAGTTGGAAAATGGTAGCAAAATGCGGCGATTTCAAGAAGATTCTTGAACTCATCACCTGATTAGCCATTTCTATGAGACTCGCCACTTTGATATTTGTATATACAATTTACTAGATAAGTGGCCCATGGTTATTATTAATCAAGTGTCAAGTTCAAAAATCTCCTCGAGCTCCTCATGTTTTGCTAGCTTGTGGTAACAACTAGTTATTATGATTACTTTTCTAAGAAATTTTTTCTTCCCCGGCAAGATATTTGCAGTATTATAACACCAATTACTAAAGGACATGTTGATGATATATAAGTCGCCACCTCAAAATCGACGCGTCTTTATTGATTGGTGATTGATAAATGTGAAGCACCCATGTTTTTTCCTTCTTCTTCCTTTTCAAATAGATCAAAAGGCATTCTGATTTGGTTGCTTGATGATACATAGCTTTTTGCTGTGGAATAATGATGTACTCAATCCAAACCATTCACCTAACAAGGGACTATCTGCATAAGTCATATGGATAATATTTTTAACCTGCGTAAGCTCCATTAGTAGTAGTACTTGTCTAACTGATTTTGTGAGTGCACAAAAGCCATTCATTTTTTTTTTTAAATTATGTACGAAAAATAAATTAGATTTAAGAGAGACCTTCTATCCATGTGACGAATGTATTTAGGGCTCAGACTTGGAAGTTTGTATCCTCAGTCATTAGTTGATTCGGTTCGATGGATGGACACAAACCCATGCGGTGGTATTTGAGTAGTTTTCTGAAGTATAGAGGTATATGGTAAATGGTAACCATTATATGTGTTAGAGATAGGGGCTCATATTCACTAGTCTATAGGTCCAAGGGGGAGGGACCTGAGAAGCCCCATTGGGGGAGGTAAGGGCATATTGGGGATTTTTCCTATATATCGAGTAGGAGTATAAGTTGTAACCCTAATTAGTTATTTGACATAGTGGAAACTTCTCTCCCGTGGACGTAGGCTTTGCCGAACCACGTATATCTGTGTGCATTGTTTTGATCTTCAGTTTAATGTATTTATTATTATTGCTTGATCCCGATCAACAATATGGATGCTCAATGACAAGCGTCCAAATGAAACTTGAATGCCCACCAAACTGGCAAAGATGGTTGGTTGATTTCCATGCCCATATAGCCAAATCAAGTAAATTCAATTTAAAGTTTAGGATTCCATTTAGTCTTGAATGTATATTATCTGAATCTCTTAACAACAACTAGATTTAGAATGTTCACATTTGCCACTTTCCCTTTGGTGCACTGACTGACATTTTCTAAACTTGCAGATTTCCATGCCAGGCATGATGGATACTGTCCTTAACTTAGGTCTTAATGATGAAGTGGTCGCCGGTTTGGCTGCAAAAAGTGGAGAGCGCTTTGCTTATGACTCATACAGACGTTTTCTAGACATGTTTGGTGATGTTGTAAGTTTATTCTATTAATATAACATGTAATGATGATTAAGAAGTATGTTTGTTTAGATGGATTCTGCAATCTCCTTATTAAAATAAATAAACAGTTTCTGTTTGAAGCAATTGATATTAATTTGAGCTTTCCTGATTTGATAATGTTCCAGTTACTAGCTTTTGTTACTAATTTTATGTCTTTTATGGGTTTGGTTTGGAGGTGATGGGCATTCCACATTCACTGTTTGAGGAAAAATTAGAAGCCTTGAAGGATGCCAAAGGAGTTGATGTTGACACTAAGCTTACAGCCTCCGATCTTAAAGAGCTCGTGGCACAGTACAAGAAAGTGTATTTTGAAGCTACAGGAGAACATTTTCCTTCAGGTACCAGCACTTTTCTCTAATTTTCTTTTTAGTTGGACACTCATATCAGAAGACAAATATATTGGTCTAGAAGCCTCAATTTATTATTCATGGTTCTTCTGCTGATGCTTCAGCTCAACTTTTCTGAGTTATCATCTCAGATTCATGTTTTAGTTAGTTGACATTGCTGGCTTAGCCATACATGTTGTTGTTAGAGATAATGGCTCATATTCACTAATCTCGAGATCCAAGGGGGAGGATTCTGAGGGGTCCCATGGGGCGGAGTTAGGTCAGAGCCCCCCGCTGTACAATAAGGGTATATTGGGGATTTTTCCTATATATCGAATAGGGTATAAGTTGTAACCCTAATTCATTATTTGATATAGTGGAAACTTCTTCTCCCCCGTGGACGTAGGCTTTGCCGAACTACGTATATCTGTGTGCATTGTTTTGATATTCGGTTTACTGTGTTTATTATTATTGTTTGATCTGGATCAACAGTTCTTCTTCTAGTTGTTTGATCAATAGACAGGCGTATAATAATTTTATTCATTTTCTTTTTGTTAAAGCAATCTAATTTTTGCTAGGCGATGGATGTGTAAAATTATTTCCATTTTGCTTATGTTTGTCTGCAGATCCGCGAAAGCAATTGGAGCGTGCTGTTAATGCAGTCTTTGATTCTTGGGACAGTCCAAGGGCCATCAAGTATCGGAGCATCAACCAGATAACTGGATTGAAGGGGACTGCTGTTAACATTCAATGCATGGTGTTTGGCAACATGGGCAACACTTCAGGGACAGGTGTTCTTTTCACTAGGAACCCAAGCACTGGTGAAAAGAAGCTCTATGGGGAGTTTTTAGTCAATGCTCAGGTCTGTCAAACAACAATTCGACTATATTTTCTTGTTACATGCACACAACCTCTCTCTCTCTTTGGTGGGTGGATTGGAAGTTCCATTCACAAAATGAAGAATTGATTGTACAACTTCCTTTCTTATTGGACAAGCATACATTTTATTTTTAAACAGGGAGAGGATGTGGTTGCTGGAATTAGAACACCAGAAGACCTGGACAAAATGAAAGAATGCATGCCTGAAGCTTACAAAGAGCTTGTGGAGAACTGTGAAATTCTGGAGAGACATTACAAGGATATGATGGTAAGACTTCCAAGTTCTGGGCCTTTTCTTAAATCCAATCCATCTATTTATAGGCGTTTTCCCCCAATTGGGTTGGGGGTTCGAATCGATTATAGAAACGTGAGTTTAATTAGTCGATTTATTAGTGAACAGGGAAAATGATCCTTTTTTTTTTCTCTTCAGAATTCTGCAAATTGTTCATACTTCAACTTTTTCTTTGGGTCATGAGTTCCGATGCATATCCTAGCTTGATGGATGTTCAAAACATGATAACAAATTATATACTTGATTTTCCGTGGCCATTCCATATTAGCTGCTACTATTAATTATACATGTATTTTGATGAATACAGGACATTGAGTTCACTGTTCAGGAAAATAGGTTGTGGATGTTGCAATGCCGATCAGGAAAGAGAACTGGCAAAGCTGCAGTAAAGATTGCTGTAGATATGGTTCAAGAAGGGCGTGTGGATACTCGTTTTGCAATAAAAATGGTGGAGCCACAGCATCTTGACCAACTTCTTCATCCACAGGTATACAGATACACAAGGAAAGCCAAGAAGTTCATGCTACAAGGTTATAGACAATAGCCTTGCTAACTTGAAACAGTATACACGAGTCATAATAATAGTCAACAATGGAGACGCGGATAATATAGTTCAGCATCATGTTTTATGATCAATTTATTACAGCACATTAGCCTTTTTTGTGTTTAAATGTTAGGGTATAAGAATGAAATTTTTTTCGTGAAAGACCATTTCATTCTACAGAAGGCCTTGATTAATGTCACACTGGCCGTTTTATATGTTCGTGTGCATATATTAAGGTTTATACATGTGAAGGGAAGTATGTGTGAAACTTGGTGTGTACATTTTTGGATGATCTGGTTCTTAAATTTCTTGGGTTAGTTTGATGATCCATCTGCGTACAAAGACCAAGTGATTGCCAAGGGCTTGCCTGCATCCCCAGGAGCTGCAGTAGGTCAGATTGTATTCAGTGCTGATGATGCTGAAGCATGGCATGCACAAGGAAAGAGTGCTATTTTGGTATGTGGTCTTTTATTTTATTTTCTTTTGTTATCTCATTGTTCTTTGTTTTTATTTTTTTGTTCATGAAAAAGAAAAATTCTAATTACATAGTTGAAACCATAATGTTTAAACTTGGTATCGGATCGGGGATCGTCCTGGTCCAATACAGAGTTGGATCGGCTATCCAACTTGGGATCGGCGATCCAACTTGGGATAGGCCGATCCAAAACATGGCCCGATTTTTATTTTTTTTAAAAAGAAATTTTTTGAGGGGTGCTGGACGATCCATAATGGATCGTCTGATCTGACTCGTCCGAAACTGAGTCAGAATTTTTTTAATAAATTTGGGATTGGCTTGGGATCGCAACTCGTCCCGAGCCGATCCCGAGTTGGATCGGCCAATCCTTTGCACCATGGTTGAAACCCTCTTCTTCTACTAAGTGTTACTTTCGTAATTGACTAAAAAGAATATGATGAATCAGATGGTTATATTTTGTGATTGGATTAGTTTCTGGTATACTAGATTTCTCATTTTTCAGGTGAAACTGATCAGCACCCCACTTTCCGTAATTTTTGCTCTGTTTAATTTTCTTTCTGAACTAGCCTCTTACTCTTCCATTGCACTTGAAAATTTTCAATTAGTTGTAATGCCTAGATAAAAAAAGAAAATCACCGAGTAGTGTTCTAGAGTCACATCTTCTGGTGAATACAAACAGTAGTCTTAAATATTGTACAATTGATCTATCTGCTTCCATATTATTCCATGAATTGAATTGGTTAGTTGTATGTGACTGAAGGTAAGGACAGAGACCAGCCCAGAGGATGTCGGGGGTATGCATGCGGCCGCCGGTATCTTGACAGCTAGAGGCGGCATGACCTCTCATGCAGCTGTTGTAGCCCGTGGGTGGGGAAAATGTTGTGTTTCTGGCTGCTCTGATATCCGGGTCAATGATGCTGAGAAGGTCAATTTTTTTTCGAAGTATGAGCAGTTGACAATTATATAAGTGGAGTTCATATGGATTATTTTCTTGATAATTCAGGTGCTTGTAGCTGGAGACAAGGTGATCAAGGAAGGGGAGTCACTGTCACTTAATGGGTCTACAGGAGAAGTGATCATGGGAAAACAACCACTTTCTCCTCCAGCTCTAAGTGGCGACTTGGAGACCTTCATGTCATGGGCTGATGAAATTAGGCGTCTCAAGGTACTATGATATGCACTGTAGGTGAGGATGGGTGTATGAGTATTTATTAGTGGAAACTCTTTTAACTAATGTAACGGTCATGATTTGTCAAGTAGGTTATGGCAAATGCAGACACGCCCGATGATGCACTGACAGCAAGAAATAATGGTGCACAAGGGATTGGACTTTGTCGAACAGAGCACATGGTAAATATATTTATTATTTGATTTTTCTCTTTCTTCCATCTTCTTGTAGAATATAATTTATAAAAACAGAAGCAGTATTACATCTGTAAGAGAATGTAAAGGTGGCTATACCATTGCAATTTGCAAGAGGAGTCACCCTTTGTGTTTATTGTTCTTTTTTTTCCCGGAAGAAGGAACTAACTAGCTATGTAGTATAGTCTCGCGAGTTTATGGATTATAGATACTAGAATTTATAAGGAAATTTCCATGAAAATCCTCCAATATTTGATTCTTTGCATGTGTTGGATGTCTCAGTTCTTTGCTTCAGATGAGAGGATAAAGGCTGTTAGAAAGATGATAATGGCAGTGACACCTGAACAAAGAAAGGCAGCGCTAGACCTGCTCTTGCCATATCAAAGATCTGATTTTGAAGGAATTTTCCGTGCTATGGATGGTACGATTTTCCTCTTTCTGTCAAATTATATGATTTACGTAAAAAAAAAAAAAAAAATGAAATATCTCCTTTTCGTTATAACATGTTTAAACAGCATAATATGTGCATCTGAACGCTTGCTGTATATGTGGTCAAGTTCCGATTTATGTGGATTGTTTTTCTAATGCCGCATGATACTGGTGTGGTATATAAAGTATGAAGTGCTTAAGATATCTTCCATCTTTTTGTACTTCCAGCATCACTTGTTTCGTAATATAACATGAACCTGTTGGGATTCAGGTCTTCCAGTGACAATTCGATTGTTAGACCCTCCACTGCATGAGTTTCTTCCCGAAGGAG
>JAUPMG010000011.1:8967882-8979672 GCA_031762675.1 Pachysandra terminalis
TCGAGAGTTCTTGCTCTTCGAGAGTCTTGATAGGACTTATCTCTCTGACCCTCCATTCCTGAAAAGGTCTAATGTTTATTTCCCCCTATGTTGAATAAAAACTACTTCGAGATCAGAGTTTTCGAAGAGTGATTGTATGTCAGGAAATATTCCCTTCACAAAATAGTACTCGCGACATTATGACTTCGAAGTGCCATATTGTCTATTTCGAGTTATTATTTCGAAGAATGACTTCGAAATAGGAATGCAATGCTTTTAGAAGATAATTCAAAATACCAATCATCTTAAAGAAATGATTCAGTCATTTCGAATGACTATTTCGAAGAGTAATTAAAAGTTATATGATTATCCTGAAAGGTATTTCAGAATATCACATGTTTTATCACGTGTTGAAACTTCATAGCATGTCCCGAAGTATGTCCTTCCAGTGAAATAAGGTCCTTCGAATGAAGAGAGAAATCCTCATTCCTTTGAATATTTCAAAAAGAAAGATTGCTTGTGTTTGTCAACTTTGGGACATGTGGCGTTCCCCCATAAGTAGGAGTAGACACATGACATTTTCCCATAAGCTGGAATTCAAAAATGTTGCTTTTCCAAGAAGCTTTCTTTTTTAGTGATAAGGACGGTTAAATATTTTTAAGCCGATTTAAATATCACATTTTTACCAAACGGTCTAATCACCGTACAACAGTTGTTGACAGCTGACACGTGAGAGACGGTTGTTTCACAGTTACAGCTTTATTGAATGATTCAATGTATGTGGCTATATCTAGAAAATATGCATACGCACTTTTAAGATATCGCTACCTATCTAGTGGGATTAATTAGCCCGCCTAATCACCAATATCAGCCTAATCAATGGGATTACAAATTTACAATTATCATGTGACAATACTTTCTAATATTAGGTACACTTTTTATTTACAACATGTAACGGTTAGATTTAGAAAAAGAGAATCTAAGAACGAATCATAACAGTTAGTTTATACCAATTCGGTTGACCGGTATTATTGTGGTTAATAGGAGAATCTGGGTAAGCTTCTGATGGGTATAGGTTCAGA
Source organism: Pachysandra terminalis (assembly GCA_031762675.1). Taxonomy (NCBI): domain Eukaryota; kingdom Viridiplantae; phylum Streptophyta; class Magnoliopsida; order Buxales; family Buxaceae; genus Pachysandra; species Pachysandra terminalis. Next base: position 8,968,944 of record JAUPMG010000011.1, read on the forward strand.
ATTTTTGTCAATGGCACCAACATATTCCTCTGTTCAAAGGTACCGATGCAAGAAGTGAACATTATGAACTTATATATCAACCAAGTGAACCAGGTGAATCTCATCTCAGTGACCTTCCTGCCATGTGATACACAAAAGAATGGATTCAACCTATGATGGACTTCTGGATATGCAGGTGATAATTCCTCTGGTTTAAAAATCATCGATAGTTCCCCTTGTTTTGAGGTCACCATGTACTGCTACAAACATGATATAATACAGATTTCTTCTAAAGTAAAAGATCCCCAATGCCTTCTAAATACCATCAATCTTGTTTGATCATCAAAAATGAAAGAGTAATATAGACATGTCCAGAGGGATCCTGTAAAAGATCATCAGTATGGTCCCATCCCACTGAAGTTAAGGATCTCTGCTTGTTCTGTGACTCCCCTCCTTTTAGTTGTTCTTGTTGGGACCATTGAGGTATGAATCCATCTTACCTACTTGAGAATGTTGAAGCAAGTGGATCCTAACTCTGTCTCTGTAATCCAATTCTTGCATTATTTGTTGTATACATAATAAGATCCCACATCAGTCTGACATCCTATCTGTAGTCTGCTGCAACATAAATGCTCTGCTGATGTTTCTCATGAGACTGGTATGTTCATGAACACAAACCAATTAGCTCAATTACCATCCTTTGAACCAGCAGCTTAATAGTACTTCGAGCAAGTCGATAGAAATTCCCTTTCTGCTAATTGCAAAATGTAGATTGCTACTTTTCGATTTGCAGATAATGTTGTAATTGCCTTTCTAACTTTCCAGTTCATGAAGAATTTTGAGAATTGTGGATTCTCAAACCTCTCACACCATCAATCTGCTCATATCATGATTTGACCATTTATACTGCCAATATATTATAACATAATTCATCGATATAGTTCAGATTGATCTAAGCTCAATTTACAAAGGTAGAAGCAAGAAGAACAACAGAAGAATCCACAATCCAAAAAAACTGCAGGTTTAGCTAGAACTATTTCAATCTGAACATGATCAGGTTCTCATTTGAACTGATGCAGGAGATTGTACGCATAAGAAAATAATTTCCAGTTTTGGGTATGTTCCAGATGGAAGCATCAGACAAATTCTCATGTCAAATGATGCACATAAATTACATTTCAGGTACCCTTTCCAGCAAAGAACTGAGATTCCTAAACCCTAAATCTCCATGCATCAGGAGGTAGTCCATAGTGATAGTTGATCTTCTTGAGAGTGAAAAGAAAAGAACAATTGTTCTTTTGTTTTATAATAATAATTCTTTCTTTGTATCATGGATTCACCTCTCTTTTTCTCTAACCATTTCTATTAAATCATGAAAGAGACATGAAGGAAACACAACCACAAGCATCCAAAAGAGGATATGGGGAAAGAAAGGCTTGCAATTTGCTGAGACCTCAATAATTACAGTAACCAACCCATGAATTTGTCATCTTTCTTTATATACAGCAAATACAGATTCAACCACACAGTAACACATCCATAACCATAAACAACCACAATTATTAAAGCATTTGAAAAAAAATTAAAAGAAAAATGCTATAATTGTCATCCTTTTGGCATTGTCTGTATCAGTATTACATATCTTTAACTTTTTATATCTATATTTATATCTATAGTAGAGAATATAGAAAAATCAAGGGAGACTCTTTTCATTTCCTAAAACACCCCTCTGTAGTAGATTCAATGTGAAAGGGTTTTTGGAAGATATATCTGAGGAGATCCAATGGGAAAGGTTATATATGTATTATGTACTTCTGTAGCAAAGGGCATTTTGAAAATTAGCCATCAAGACAGAATCCTAGTTGCATGGATTGGAGTTGGTATGTATTTGGTATCTTTTCTCTACTGTCCAATGAAAATCCACCTCTCCTTGGAGCAGTTTTTTTTTTTATCTTTGGTAAAACTCCTTGGAGCAGTTGATCTCTCTCTCTCTCTAGAAACCAACCACCCCATTTCATCCCATCATTGTCTGCCACGTGTCATCAAACCCATGTCCCAGAAGACTCCTTCTACCTACCAACCAAGACTAAACAAACTGCTAAACTAATCTTAATTTCTTATTCATTCATTTGAAACATCAGAGGAGGTTGACAGAAGCAGTGGAAGTCCCTGTTATGAAGTCAAGAAAGGTTGAAGAAATCACCTGCATCTCTCAATTTTCAGCCATGTTCAGTATTTTTAACAGGAAACTCCGGCGCCTTTGCTCAAGACTGCGATGGCCTATAAGGAGATCGAAACCGAAAATTATTATTAGGAGGTTTGGGAAGGCAAGAGCAAAAGCTCAATCTGTAGAAGAGTCAGAGATGAATGGATCAGCAATTCATCCAAATGGCCATCTGGGTGGTTCCAAATCTAGAAAGCCGATTCGGGTTGCAACATTCAATGCTGCCATGTTCTCCATGGCACCTGCTGTCCCTGATGCTGAGAAACCAATTGGGTTTGATCATGAAGAGGAAGAAGATTACTTAAAGGTTGGGACTGGGAGTGCCATGGAGGTTGATGTCCGAGGAAAGTCCACGAATGATCGTCCCAAGAGTATACTAAAGCAATCCCCCCTGCATCCCAGCTCCATGAACAGCTCTGATCATCTTTCTAAGCAGCATAAGTTCGAGAAATCGAAGTTAAGAGTCTCAATCAATCTCCCCGATAACGCGATCTCATTACGCCGAAGTAGACAATTGAGCATTGCGGGAGATGAAAAAGAGGGGTCATCAAGCAAGATCACAAGTAGAATTCAGAAGGGAAAAGCTCCTCTGATGTCCACTGTAAGCTTCCATGCTAAAAGAACAGATGTTAAGGATGGTGAGAACTTGAGAAGCAGTAGAACCATTCTGGAAGTTCTTAGAGAAGTAGATGCTGATATCTTAGCTCTACAAGATGTAAAGGCAGAGGAAGAGAAAGGAATGAACCCCCTTTCTGATTTGGCTAATGCTTTGGGGATGAAATATGTGTTTGCAGAGAGCTGGGCTCCCGAGTATGGGAACGCCGTCTTGTCAAAATGGCCGATTAAGAGCTGGAAATTTCATAAGATCTTCGACGACACGGACTTCAGGTGCATACCCTTTTCTTCTTCAGTCTTCAAAACTTCCAATTTCAATTAAAAGTGCTCAATCAGTTTTCCTTTTTGTCAACTGTTTTGCTCAATTTTCCTCCAGTACATAGAAAACAAAAAATACCCTTTAACACAGGCATTCAAGAAACTCTTGCCCAGAAGCCACCCAGTTCATTTCCCTTTCCAAATTTCACACTTGACTCAGTAAGGTTTGTGGATATATAGAAAATCAAAACCAGAAATAGCTTGTGTGTTTGCATAAAGAAATCAAGCAGGAAAGACGATGAAAAATATGTATTAGACTGGAATATAATCATCTTGTGTTCTGAGTCATAACACAAATAGATTCAACAAATGTGCACCAAAGTTTTCCAAGTCTAGAGCTCATGGGAATAAAGGGTCAGACATTTAAATTATTTATGTAATCTCATAACCAAAGAAATAGCTTGAACACAAATCCTCAGGAAATGGAGAAACTTGTAGGTAAGATATCTCACATCCCAACCAAGGTTTTAAATTTCGATTTTGCCTGAGATTTTGCCAAATTTCACCGAAATGGGAGAATATCACCTCTATATTTCGTGTCACCAGACTAGAAAATTGTATCACTTTGTCAGCATGCCATGGTATGCCGGCGAATTTTAAAACCTTGATCCTAACTACCTTTTTGTGTTTATTAACATTGAATACAGGAACGTGCTAAAAGCCACGATCGACGTTCCCCACACAGGAGATTTAAACTTCCATTGCACCCACCTTGACCATCTGGATGAGAACTGGAGGATAAAACAGATAAACGCGATAATCCAATCAAACGACGGTCCCCATATCTTCGCCGGAGGTCTCAATTCTCTCGACGAAACAGATTACTCAGCGGAGAGATGGATGGACATCGTAAAGGTAAGCGAAAAACTCGCCTCCGATTGTTTTCTATAACTAGTAATATATATACTCAAAGCAATACCATAAACAATAGGAGAATCTGTGTTCCAGTATTATGAGGTGATAGGAAAGCCTAAACCAAAGGTTGAAGTGATGAGGTTCCTGAAAGGAAGAGAGTATGAAGATGGAAAGGATTTTGCAGGGGAATGTGAGTCGGTGGTCATGATTGCCAAAGGCCAAAGTAAACTACTCTCTGCGTAGACTATTTCATATATTTTTTTTTTCATCTGATTAATTGAGCTGAATTCTCTTCTAAAGCTTTGAAATGTGATTTTTTTTTCGGTGATTCAGATGTGCAGGGGACATGCAAGTACGGGACTCGGGTTGATTATATATTAGCGTCGCCGGATTCACCATACCAGTTTGTCCCAGCTTCATACTCTGTTATTTCATCCAAAGGGACTTCTGATCACCATATAGTGAAGGTTGATATCATGAAAGTAGAAAACATTGATCAAGAAAATGCAGCCGGGAGACGACGACGACGGCGGCAATCACAGCAGGAAGTGCTAAGAATAACAAATCCTTCTTCTTCAAGCGGCGTATGGAGAATAAATACCTGACAGCTAAATTTCTTTTTTGGAATTTTGAATTTTGACCTTTTTTTTTCCCCTTTATATATATATATATATATATATAGTTATTTGAGTTTCTTTCTTCCCTTAAAAATCTTCTGTATATCATTATTTGCATGTACCATAGGTTCAAATTTCACTTGGTTTTGGACAGGATCTCCGAAATCGAAATCTTGTTAGCAAAATTTTCATTGAAAATTTCAACTATTTCGACCAAAATAATTATAAACACATGTTAAAAGTTTTTTTTAAAAAAAAATAAAAATTAACTTCAAGCACCATACATATCTTTAAGGTCTTATTTCTACACAATTGAAACTAATACTAATTTAAGTGGATATATTATTTTATTACTTAAACATACACACACATTATTTTATTACTTAAACATACACACACACACATATATATATATATATATAGATATATTTCTAACTTTTTATTTCCTCTTGTTTATACATGTACACAAATGACTTTTGTACCTATTTAAATTGAATGAAATCAAGATACAAAGTTTAAGTTTTTAGCTTAAACTTATATACGTTGTGTTTTTTTTTTTCAGATGTTAAAATTTGAATCATATATATTATTGTATATTTATATATTTTTTGAATGTTGTAATATAAATAATGTATTTATTAGTTTTAAAATTTTGTATCATTTCATATTATTAATAAAACCCTATTTATTGATTAACTTTATTATTTATATTTTAAAAGTTACTAAAAAAAGGTAAAAAAATAAAGAAACTTGAAATTAAGCATATATTAAAACACTTAAAAAAGAAGTGAAATTAGTTCGGTGAAATATTCAAAATTTGCCAAAATTTTGATTTCTTTAGAGCCTACAAAATTGTTGAAATTTCCGAAATTTAAAACTATGGTATGTACTACAACAGATGACATGGGTTTAAAAAGAATTAAAATTTAGAAAATGTATTTGATTAATTAGGTTTAGGGTCTGATTGTGAAAACCCAGCAAACCTGGGTTCAGATTCTTTGCGTAACACGATAGCATGGTAACACGGCTGTTGACTTATCTTTTTTTTTTTTTGTCTTAACCATGTGGTGTCCCCACACCCACACAGGTGTGGGACTAATCCATGTTCGGGGAAGGAGCATTAAAGGTAAACCCCTAACCACGAGTGCTTCTAGTGGGATTCAAATTCCAAACTTACCTCCGAGACGCCCACTAGAGCCCTACTTTCTACTGGTGATGCACGCACCGGTAAATGATCAAAATGTCAATTGACTTTGAAGTTTGAACAATCGAAGGTTCGGAATACTTGCTTTCACTGGCCTAAATCAAAGAAAGACCGTTCTAGTGAAAAGTTTCATTTTCTTTGAAATTTAAATAAATGGAGAAATGGGTAAGATCAGTCAGGAACGTACAAAAAGACAACACAGAACTTCTTGATTTCAGAAAAGATGATTCTTAAGACAAATGATCTGCAAATTCTCAGAGAATGTCCCATATTCAAATCCTCTTATCTCCTTTTTCTGATGTCTCAACCTCTTTTTATAGCCTCATATTCATTCTCTCTAACTGTTTGTAACATTTCATGAATAGATTGAAAACGTTTGGCTGAACAGGCGTTTTGATTTCAATATTCAATATCAAAACGTCTAATTCAATATGTAACATTTCAATAAATGCTTTGACAACGTTCGGTTAAGTTAATGATGATGACGTTATAAAAATGGTGATATGTTACTGTTCTGTATTGATTCAAGTCCTTTAATGCTACAAACTCTTCGAGAGTCTTGATAGGACTTATCTTTCTGGCCCTCCATTCCTGAAAATTTAATGTTTATTTCTCCTATATTGAATAATAAGTACTTCAAGATCAGAGTCTTCGAAGAGTGATTGAATGTCAAAGAATATTCCCTTAACAAAATACAATTCATGATATTATGACTTCAAAGTGTCATAGTGTCTATTTCGAAGGATAACTTCGAAATAGAAATGCTGTGTCTTTTAAAGATAATTCGAAATACTAATTATCTTAAAGAAATGATTCTGAAATAGTCATTTCGAATGACTATTTTGGAGAGTAATGAATATCAGGAAATGTCTCCTTATAATTCATAATTTTATGTTTCCATAATGATTATTTCGAGTGACTATCTCGAAATTTGATTTTACTTTATTTGTATGACTGTCATTAAAAGTGTCACGATTTTGGGATAGTAAACTTTTCCTTTCGAGATTTATTTTCGAAATGTTTAACAATAACTATTTCGAAATACTGCACCAAAATAGTGTTATGCTGATAATCTCTTTATATGAGATATTATGATGACGAGTTGACCCTCTCGAAGTGGCTAACCTATTTGACGAATTGACCTCTTGAGGTGACTAACTTATATTGCTTTATGTCTAAAGTAACATAATATTTCGAAAGTTCGTTTTCGAATGAATGTTAGTTCGAGGTCCATCTCGAGTAAATTCTCTAACTGTATACTGATTTTTGAATAATTTTCTCATATTAAATGGGCTTTCAAAATAAATTTTGAATATATGTTCTGAATTCATAATGTAGCATGTAATTACATTAATTAACCTTACCACGTATCAAAATATGAGTAAATTAAATCAATTTCTAAATTGTCTCATCCTCATCACACATCGGTGGTCCTGCAAAATATATATGAATAGAAGATTAGGTTCGAGTTTTTATCCTTTCCAATCCATTTAATAAACAACACGACTCGAACCACATTTAAGACGCGTTAACGTCTGATCTGGTCATGACTCATGACTCATACTCTTGACCACCCAAGCCAATCTAATCCAACCTAATCCGTTTCAAGCTCAACTCCCTCGTGTAAGGATAGACTTTTTTTATTTTATTTGTTTTTCAATAATAATGATGTATATTCGTAATTTTTACAAACTTGTTAACAATTGAGACAAATAAATATCAAAGCGAGATTGGATCCGAAAGATTCAACGGTCATGATTTTCCTAAATCTTTGACCAAATGAATTTTCTGTCCAAAATCAAAACCAAACTTGCTCGAACCTGTTGCTTTTTTTTCTTGGGAAAATTACACTTTTAACTCCCTCGACCACTTGCACTTAAAACCCCTAACGTTAACGTTTGTTAAACTACAGTTACCATCTTCTTATAAAACCTAAGGGTCATGGACTGATTTGGAGTGATGGATTTAAGAAGATTAATTTTATATTTTATTAGGGATAAATCAGTCTATCACTTATGAGGTTTTATATAAAAAAAGGATAATTGTAATTTAACAAATCTCATGTAAAGGTGTCAACGAGCCGAGCTAGCTCAGCTCAATTCGTATGAGCCAAATTTGAGCTCTATAATTAGACTCACGAATCGAATCTGCGTTCGAAAAAAAAACCCATTATCTTAACGAGTTTGAGTAGGCTCTACTCAATTTGTATATGGGATTATATGTATTAATATTAAACACACATTATTATATTATATTATATATAATAATAATAATTAATTATAATATTAAAGCATTTGTATTAATTTGAGCTTTTTTACAAGTCATATTTTTTAAAAGTCGAAATTCTTGTGAGTCAAACTTTTACGAGCTTGAAAAGAGCTGGGCAAAACTCGGCTCAAAGCCTCAAATTTTTTAACGAGCTCTAAATTTTTTAACGAGCCTGAGCCGAGCTAGGCAAAACTCGACTCGTTTACATTCCTAACCTCAGGAGTCTAGTGCAAGTGATCGAAACTTCAAAGTATAATTTTCCCTTTTTTATTGACCGACTGGACTATTGTAGTTCTGAAGTGGCATTTTCGTAATTATGAATTAACTCCAGTCATATTATCCTTGGTTTCACCCAATCACGGCCATGCCATAAGCCAAGGCAATAAAGAACCGCCCTAGACGCTCACTGACAGATTAACTGTCCAATTTTTGCCACATAATCCATCCACGTGGCAAAAAAAAATGATCCTTCCCTTTTCTGAGCTTGTGCGCTAAGAAAACACAGAAACGTCCTTCTTTTTTTTGACCTTTTTCTTCTCCTTCAGATTCCTTCATTTGTATAATTAAACTGCTACTTCTCATCTGATTATAAACTTCAGAAGAGAGAAGAAATAAAGCAAGCTGGAGTTGAGAGAGGAAACACTGCCAAATTTCTTTTCAATCTGAGATTCTAATCTCTATTATTAAGGAATTTCAACTTCATTCAACATCTGTACAATATACTATCATCAAATCACTTAAAAAGACGAGGAAAAAAAAAGCTAAAGAAGGGAAAATCTGTCAAAGCTGCCCAGTTCTTCCCCCTTTTCTTCTTTACATTACAGAAAAAAAAAGACGACACTTTCAAACCCTAACAACAGATCACAACATACACATACTAACTTGAAAACTCCCATGTTTCCTTGCTCTGAAACCATCCATTTTAACAAACCCCCTTTCTACAGATCGGTAAATAATATTTAAATATTGAAGTAGATTTAATCTCTCTCTGAATCGACCTAATTTTCTCTCTTCCTAATCCCAGAATCTTCTTTCCGTTTAAAAAAATCACGTAAAGAACAGATCTGAAACTATAGAAGAAGAAGAAAACGAGATCACAACGAAACGGAGATAAAAGAGTACTTTCAGATCTTTAGATCCGCTCTGTTTATGGATCTACTACAGATCCATACCTGTTTCACCTTGACTATCATTTCAATCGAGCCGAAGCAGACGCCTCAGATCTTTAGTTGCCGAGTCATCTACGATCACCAAACCTTCTCTCTTCTTCGAAAACGACGGTAACGGAAGAGCGCTCGGCGAAGGGGAGACGGTGAACGCAGATCCGGCGTACACGTTAGATCCGGCGAACACGTCAGATCGGCCTGCTACAGGAGAAGACAACAACAACGATTTCAGATCCGTGATGCGGATCTGCTTCGGAACCATTTCCGGATCCGGCCCCAACCGATCCGTACTACAAACGATCAGGTCCGAGCTACCGTTCTTCACAGCTTCATCATCCTTCCTCTTCACATCAAGCGACTCACCACGCTTCAAGATCGTCACCTGTCCCATAACAAAACCCTTCCCTGACTTCAAATCATCAGAACTCGATTTCTTCGAAATCGACGGTTCTGATCGAGGAACACGCTTCTTAACCTCCGGCCTCCCTTTTTCCGGCTTAACAAACTGCTTCTTAGTAGCCTTACAGGTACTATTAACGTAAAAAGCCTTCCGGCGAGGTAAGACCGCCGGACCTAGTCTCATTCGTTCGATTAAGCAATCCTGTGGACGTAAAACCTCCGTTCCCATGGCTTTGAATAATACTCAAATTTACAGATTACAGAGCTTTTATAGTTCAAAATAACGATCTAAGAGAAACAAAGTCAAATAGAAATGATTGAACATAGACAGAAAGATAGAGAGAGAGAAAGAGAGAGAAGATTTACGTTTAGATGACTTTCTGCGTTGTTTCGTTTCCGCTCACTTCTTCTTCTTCCTTCTCATAGGAAGAGAAAGACTTTTTCTTTCTTCTTTCTTTCTTCTTTCTTTCCTGCTGTTTCTGTTCGAGCTTTCATGGCGGTTTCGTGATTCTTTTATAAAGAGAGAGAGAGAGAGAGAGAGGAAAGCAAGGTGGTTGGATCGAGGAGGGTTGGTTTGTACACCGACCTTGGCTCAACATGGGTAAAAAAGAGATTTTAGATTAGAGATGCCGCGTGGGCCGACCTGACTGGGTCTTTCTAATCGTCTAGAACTGTGTACGTGGACCCCACACAACAACAGCTCATTTGAACGGAAACCGTTTAAGTCTTTTGCCAACGTCGTTTCGCTATCACCTTCTCACGTTGCTGTCTTTCTTTATTTTCTGTAACGGCGTTAATCTCGTTGCATTTTTGTCTTTTTGCTTTCTTTGGTGAGTGGGGTCCACTTCACTTAGTGTATTTGAATTGACCGCATTATGATGTATTGACTCGCGGAATCGTTCAAGTAGGTCATCACTATGGGTGCAACTTGGGTCCGGGTAACTCAAACCGATCCAACCCGATTTTGGTTCGGTTTGGGTTTTAAAAAGCCAACCTCAACTATTTTGGTTCGGTTTTGGGCTAAGGATTCGGATAACCCGAAATCCAAACCCAATTAACCTAATTAATAATATATATATATATA
>JAUPMG010000011.1:8993732-9005512 GCA_031762675.1 Pachysandra terminalis
TACTTTGATGATATGGTAGTGGTTGGGAATGATCCGGAAGAAAAGAAAGCATTGCAGGATCATCTTGCTTATGAGTTTGAAATGAAGGACCTTGGTCCGTTGAAGTATTTCCTAGGAATTAAAGTTTCAAGGTCAAAGAAAGGTATTTTTTTTTTTGTCTCAATGAAAATATGCCTTAGATTTGTTGAATGAAACTGATATGTCAGCTTGTAGTCCGATTAACACTCCTATGGAAAAAAATATGAAGTTGGGTATGTATCCAAACCAAGTTCCTGCTAACAAGGAGCGCTATCAGAGATTAGTGGGAAGACTGATGTACCTTGCACGTACTAGGCTTGATTTGGCTTATGTACTGAGTGTTGTCAGTCAGTTCATGCACTCTCCGAGTGAAGAACATATGAATGCCATAATTCGTATATTGCGCTACTTGAAGTCGTCCCCTGGAAAGGGAATTATGTTTACAAAAGGAGACAATTTGGACATTGAGGGTTATATCGATGCCGATTGGGCTGGGTCAATCGATGATAGACTTTCTACGTCTGGGTATTTCACATTGTAGGAGGGAATCTAGTTACTTGGGCCAAGTAAAAAACATGAAGTAATAGCTAGATCCAGTGCTGAGGTCGAATACAGGGGAATGGTTAAGGGAGTATGCGAGTTACTGTGGAGTAGGAATCTAATGCAAGATTTACGGATTCAACCGGCCAATCCAATGGGGCTTTACTGTGATAACAAGGCAGCATGTGATATTGTCCATAATCCAGTTCAACACGATCGGACTAAACATGTTGAGGTGGATAGGCACTTTATCAAGGAGAAATTGGAAGCAAAGTTAATTGAAATTCCTCATGTTCATCTCAAGATCAGATTGCGGATGAACTCACCAAGGCGGTGTCAAGTCAAGCATTTCATAGCTATCTTGACAAGTTGGGCATGAGCAACATCTACGCACCAACTTGAGGGGGAGTGTTAAGATAGCTATTAGTTAGGCTAATTATCAGGATAATTGACTGTAATCCTGTACTTTTAGTAATCCCGTATTTGGGGTAATTCTATGTAATTAAGGTACTAGGTTACTTACAAGGTAATAGGTTACTTGTCATCCACACTTGTATTCTTGTATAAAAACCTCCAAGAGAGAAAAATAAAGATTAAGATTGTAACCCTAAAACTTATCTACATTGTTAACAACCATTGTACCATACAACAGAAAGCTGCACCAAAAGGGTTGCACTGTATTAGCTTTATATTCAACTTCTTTAGTTTATAGTGATTCTAAGTTCAAGAATCCCAATTCATGTAATGTTGTGAATGGGTAGTGCAGGAGCTTTCAGGACACCAAATAACAATCTCATTTCATTTAGCCACTATATGTTGGATATTTCAAAATGATTTAGTCTGATTTGGTTTTGTGTTGAAAGCCTTGTTTTTGTTTTTTGAGTCTTTCTTGTCCCACATTGGAAAGTTACAAGACAGGTAAAGGCGTTATAGTTTATATAAGGTGAGCTCCCTAATGCTTATGTGTTTAAAAGAAAAATGAATGATTGAGTACATCGCACTTGAGTTGGTGGTGCTTTTTTTATGAACAGGTACATGTAAGTCGGACGTGGATCCTCTGTTATGGATCCTCTGTTATGGGCGTGTTATGTGAAATAACCCCATAAAGCACATTAGATGAGGGAAAAATTACTATTTTGCCCTCGGGGTCATTTCACATAACACGCCCATATCAGGGAGTGTTTATAACAGAGGATCCACCCTCATGTAAGTCTATAAATAGACAGGATATCCAGACCAAATCATTCATTCAATCTAGATTCGATCCAGACCAGATCTGATTGAGAAAGATGCATCAAGGCTTTCATCAAGTGTTTGGTATCATCAATTCTATATAGTGTTTAGTTATGATCGGATGGTACACATCCAAGAATCACAATGAATCTTAATCAGAGACTTCATTGTATCCTGACGGCATTTTTATCACTAAAAGAAAGCGAGTTGATCATGTCTTGAAGTTTGCTGATCAACAATGCCGATTGCTCCAACTCTTCATATTTCCGTTCCTACATTGTTTTTCCAATGCTATACTTGTGTTCTAGGAATCATGGTTCTAATATTCATTTTTCTCACTAAAAGAAATCATGGTTCTAACAATAATTTTTCTCACGAAAAGAAAGCGAGTCGATCGTATCTTGAAATTTGCTGATCAACGATGCAGTTTATTCCAACTCTTCATACTTGTGTTCCTCCATTGTTTTTCCAACACTATACTTGCGTTTTAGGAATCATGGTTCTAACATTTTGACTACTGCTGACGACTAAATTTGATCAAAACTTCATCGAATTCTTCGGAATTTTCGACGGTTTTGCGACATTGGTGCAATGCAATATGGTTTCGGTGTTTCTTTCTATGAATTCAAACTCTTAATTTGTAGATGTTAGAAGACAAAGAATCATGGAAATACTGGTTTGGGATTGCAGTAATGAAGAGTTCTTACTGATCAATGAAGGAGAGAGAGAGTTGTAAACCACATACCTCAGCCAGATAAGCCAAGTTCTTCCATAATTCTTGACCGTGCAGGTGATGAATATCCCACCTGCAGATATGGAAACGATTTGAAGTGCCCCATTTATCAAAAACTAGATTGCCCAAATCACTAAAGAAAAAATGAGAACTGTCCATAGGTGGTTGGGTTTGGGTTCCCACTAGTCAAAAATATTAACAGTTGGATGATCACAACCATTTGATATATTGACCATCCAAAACAATTGAAAAGATCAGATGGTTGAGATTCATCCAGATCTTTTTTACTTACGGCAGCTCCAAGACAACAACATCTATGGAGGAGGTTGAACGGTCTTTTCTCTGCTTCTCTCCGCCACCACCACCGCTACCATCTCCACCACATGTTTCGGGCGTTTCTTTAACAAACATAGGGCTACTAAATCTTGCCCAAGCCAGCCCAAACATAGGGCTGGAAGGGGGTCACCGAACCCATTGCCAACCCCACCCACTAGTAAAAATCAAAGAAATAGATGTTTTCAGAAGGGGACGAGGATATTCAATGAAGACTGTGTGAATCTTATCTGAATCTCATAAGCGACTGTCCCCCGAGGTGAACTCCACAAAAAAGGTTGACTCACATTTTTAAAACCCTAAGAGACCTATATATAAACCCTAAATCAGCTTTCTACCTTAACAGGTGGTGGCTACCCTTTTTTGTAGGCTCACCTGGAACATGTGTCAAACCTCATGCGAGGTTCACATGACAGCCCAGGTTCACAAAAGATCATCATCCTTTAAAAGGATTTAGATGAGAGAAAAAGAAAATCGTCCGTGATATTTTCTTGCAATATTTTTATGATACCAATGACATGATATCACATATACATTGACAGTATCGCTGGTTACGCATACACTGACGGAATCGATGACTGACTATTCCAATTAAGGTGGAAGCCGATTTAAGATTGATTTTCCTCTTAGGGTTTTACATTGATCGATAACCAATTTCGATGATGCTTATGTGATATCATGCAAAGATAAGAAATCAAAACTATCAAAGAACACGATCCAAGCAATCTACCTCCTATAGAATCGTCAATTTAAGGCAACACAAGTCATGTGATCATACAACAAGTAGGATTTGCCTTTTGAGGCAATACAAGCCATATGACCATTCAAGTCTACGTATCTGTCAAGAATTTGAGTAGGGAAAGTAGATTCATGTGTAGATCTAAACTATGGTGTTGCAGCTGTTCCTACGATGTTGTTCAAACGGATTCAAAAAGATTGGATCTACAAGTTATCAGAAAAATCGTAGGAAAATTTTACGATTTGCTTTCGGATAAAAGTTATCTAACTGTTGGATATTGAATATATACTTGGGTCTAGGACTGTAAACGGGTCGGATTTGGGTCGGATCCGCTATAATCTGAATCCGATTACTTTCAAGGAAATCTGAATCCGATTAAAGATCCGACGAATCTTTTATACGAAGAGCTGACTCTGAATCCGAATACTTTTATAGAATTCATATTCGAATCCAACAGATATTTGAATTCGATTAAATATCCAAATCCAACATTTAGATGGATATCCGATTTAATTAACAAATTCCAAATGCTCATTATAATACATTTGATGAATATAGAAAGGGTACATGTAAAAAAAAATTAAGAAATGAATGAAAAAATGTTTCTTTCAAATCATAAAATTACTTGAATATCTTTATAAGTTAACATATATATAAAATTACATAAATATTCTTATCATATATATAAAATTCCTTAAGTATCTTTATAAGTTAATCGGATTTGAATCTTAATCGGGTCGGATACATATGTATCTAGATTCGATCCGATTATAAACGGGTCCATTTATTCGGATCCGAATCCAATCCGACAGACATTTAATTGGATAAATAGCCGATTTATTTAATCAAATACATTTATTCGGATTCGGGTCAGTATCGGATCTAGATCCAACCCATTGACATTCTTACTTGGGTTGACCAACCAAGATGAGCCGATTCGGGTCCCTATTAGGGATGTCCATATTAGGCAACTGGCCTGATGTAGATTACCCTCATCCATGTATTAGATCACATGCATAAGATCCAAATCTGCGATTCTCTCTTCTTCCTCTAGACATCTGGTTTGCTTCTAGGGTTTTATACAATAGCCCTTGATTGATCGAGCTTGGGCATCCTTGTATAATTTTAGTAATCACACGTACACCATCGTAGTAGAACGACATCCAATTCAATAGAGTTCTTCAACTGTAAATCTAGATCTAAATTCATACATAAAGAGGCACGTGATCCCATTCTTCGAATCTATGATCACGAGTTTTCTGGGTTTTATAATCTATATGAACCGTGTGATTGAAGGGCTACTGCAAATAGGCTGGTGAGAACACTATGTGAATGGCTCTTCCACAGGGGATGAAAATTAAGGCATCCACCAATAAATCTTGTAATCTGATTAAAAAAAAAAAAAGTCAAATAACCAATAAGCAATTTTTTTACAATCACTTATAATAAACCAGAAAGCATTGGCTGCTGAAATTTCTCCAACTGAAAAGGCCAAAAAACAATAAAGAGTTCTCAACCTGGAATTCAAGAATGTTACATGAAGTCAATTAAAGGAATATATTGTTTAGGAGATAACCCATTGCTAGGTATTTAACACGTGAGCTTTGAAGATATTTGACCTGAAGAGAAATCAAAAGCAAAAGAGCTGGAAGATAACTCTGAAAAGAAAAAAATCTAAACCCACAATGCACAACAACCTCAATCTAAATCCATCTCAGCAGCCAAGGTTTAAAGTCTCGGTATCGTCCGGTCTGGATCCGATACAAAATTTATACCGCCATTTTTTTTAATTAATTTTTTTTGGATCGGCCAGACCGATACAAACCAATACCCGACTGACCAGAGCCTCGTGGCTTAGGACCAGACCGGTCCTGGTCGATCTACGGACTGAATCGGTCTGATCCTTGAAACCTTGTCAGCAGCTTTACTAGGCGCAAATTTTGACCACATCTACCCCATTGGAATACCAACTGGAAATCTTTCAAGCTTCTCAGATAGTGAAAGCTCTGACATTATAAGAGTATATTTAATTGTAAAAGTGCACCTAATCAGGTCAGAGTAATCCAGCTGAGAAAAAACAAGAGAACACCTAACATTACTTAGTCAAACAGTTAGGTCGAGATAAACATTTTTTTTTAAAAAAAAGTTTCAAATGCAGAAGTGGTTAGCATGAAACATGTATGGTCAAGTTAAGGCAAAGAATGGATTTGAGATGAAAAGGAAATAAGTGTGTGACTTACCCATTTGATTTGTTTGAGCTAATGGTGGAATTCAACTGGAAACCTGTAGAAAAATGATACTGATTGATAGAAAAGATGTTAGGGTAGGGAGAAGCATGTATTCTAGATAAAGTAGGATCATGGTATAATTTGCACAAATCAACACAAAACATAAAAGCAACAAGAAAATTCAAATGACTATTTTAGTAAATTCATTGATTTTAGCAGTCTTGTAGCAATTAACAAAGTAACTAAGTACTTTCACAAACTTATGATACACTGTGTTTCTCATCAATGTGTTTTGAAACTTTTAAGAGAACAAAAGTAACTTCATAATTTGTAGTTTCTTGGGTTTACTCTCTGTTTTTTTTTTCTGTAACTTTTGACAGTTTATTTCACTCCAAAATCAGAAGAATAGAGAATAACCAGATACACATCCACCTTTGGAAATCTGTCTATATATATTTATATGTGCGTGTGTGATGGACCAGTTGGAAAGCTAAAATAGATACCATATGTTTCATAGTTTTCCCTAATCAAAAGGAATCAAAATTATTAAGATTATCCGGACAGCATAGCAAAGGATAAATCATAGTTTAGAATGTTATTTAAATTATTAATAACCATACTAATACGAAGAATGATAATGCTGGCAAAGCAATAAAAACTATAATTATAAAAATCATAATAGATAAAGTGTGCTTTCTAGTATATAGTTTTACCAGTCTAATCCCAATTTTCCCCTACCATATTAGTAAGTGCATGCAGGTCCCATATAAGAAGAATTTTCAAATAGAAATGCTTTCTGGCTTCATCATAAATCAGTATATCTCAGCAAATCATTCATCTTGTAACGCACAAACTATCATAAAGGTATTTCTTGATTAATGGATTAGAAATGATTTTTAAGGCATATAATCTAACTAAAGATATTGTTTTTGACAGAGTGGCCAACCCCAACAAGGATAATGCATTTTGGTTGTTTGTCTTATAATCTTCTTTTTTGTATGGTGAGGTTCTCATTTTGATGCCATCCTATCTTGATTATTCTAATAAAATAAAACAATCAAGACAAACAACCAAATATATATTGTGCTAACAAAAAGTTTGCAAAATGAGTTATAGGTACACCAAACTCTGTGAAATCCCTTAATGATCACAAGACAAATAAAAGTGTAAAGACAATCTTTTCGCTCATTGTCTCCCCAAATTGAAATTAGAATCATCAGTAATATGATGGTTACTCTATTTCTATAAACATCATCACCATCTCCTAAGAATCACTTCCGTTTAATCCGCTACAGCCTTAAAAATGGTATTAGTGATAGAACTGCCCGCATTCCTGCAGCCATCAGTGATTCAGTTATCCAGTTTTATTCAGAATACAATTTTTTTTAAAAGAAGAAAAAGTTGGGGATAAATTAAGGCCTTGGACTGGGTAAAAAAAATAAAAATAATCTATAATGCGTGCTTCATTTCTTAGAACTTGAAAGAATTAATTCGTTTTGTAATTAACTTGTCTTTCTTTCTACAATAGGAAGCCATGATTCCAATTTGGGAACCAGAAGATCGAACAAACAAATGGAGTGGGATGAGCATACCGGGGTGGAAGCAAGAGCCTTTCACATATCGCGGTGCAAGTACCAATCATCCCTTCATCTCAACCATCTATTTTACACCATTGATTCCAGCAATTTACTTTACAACATTCAGTTCCAACGTGAACTTTCCAATTTTCCCCAATGAACAGAAGTGGTACGATCACTCTCAAAGGTAAAATGCTGGTAGCCAGCAGAACTAGAGAGATAACCTGAGCCACTATTACTCACCGATCTCTCAATATCGTCAATGTCCGCTACAAGAGGAATGGGACGCTCGGGAATTGAGGGAACTGGCAGGTCAGTTTCCAATATCTTCACAATCTGATCCATGGTTGGCCTAGCATACAACTGGGGGTGGGAAGCAAGAACAGCAATCAGTACATACTTCTCCATGATTTCGGGTGGTCCCAACTCGGGCATGCCATCTTCAATAACATCCAATGGTCTCCCTCTCCTCACCAATGACCAAGCCCAGTCTGTTAAAAGAGATGCTTGGCTCTCACTAGATGAAATGAGCGCCTTTTTCCCACTCAAAAGCTCAAGAAGCACAATCCCAAAGCTGTAAACATCGCTTCTCTCCGTTAACTGCCCGTACAAAGCATACTCCGGCGCAACATAACCCATAGTGCCGGCAACCCTAGTGCTGAGATGAGTCATCCCCTCCGGCGTAAACTTCGCCAAACCAAAATCCGCCACTTTGGCCTCAAAACTCTCGTCTAAGAGAATATTACTAGCTTTTATATCTCTATGAATGATACCCGGCTGAGCTCCGTAATGTAAGTAAGCCAACCCTCGTGCCGTGCCAAGCGCAATCTTTTGACGAATCGGCCAACTAAGCTTCTTCTCCATCAATCCAAAAAGATGATCGTGAAGGCTTCCATTACACATCAAATCACACACAATTATCCTCTGGTGACCTTCGAAAGAAGTCGTCGCAGTACAGTACCCTCTCAAAGCAACAAGGTTTACATGCCTAACACTAGCAATAACCTCGACCTCGTGGGTGAAACTCGCATCCCCGGCAGCAGAACAGTTCTTAAACCTCTTCAGAGCAACCTCGGTCCCGTCCGGTAATACCCCTTTGTAAACATTCCCATATCCACCACTCCCAATTATGAATTCCCTCGAGAAATTTCTCGTCGCCTGTTTGATATCTTCGAACGTGAACCTAACCAGAGTAGTACTTCCACTAATGGAGTCCAACCCAGAAACCAGACTCGTCTCTGAACTAATATTCTTCTTCCTCTTCTCCCTCCTCTGTTGCTTGCGCCTTCTATACAGAAACCAAATCCCTAAAACTATACCAAACAAGCCAACACCACAACCTATCACAACTCCACAAATCAAACCCTTGCGTTTCTTCTTGCTGGATTTAAGCGAAGCGAAATCAAGCGAAAACAAACACTTGGAAGTCCCTTGATCAGTTGGACCAAACTGATTAATAGCAGCAGCAGCGTAGATCGATGGATAGGCAGTACAATCCGAGATGTTCCCAACCTCAGGACCGTTAAGATACGAAGCCTGGAGATTCGACAAGCTCGTCGTGCATGAAGCACAGGGAGAACCGTTATCGAGAGATTGATTGCAGGTTTGCCGGACGTCAAGCAAAGAGGATTCCGGGACTAGTCTCTCGAACTCCGATCGAGACGTAATGTTCATGCATCCCTCCGAAATCCAGTTGGTTTTGAAGCCGCAGGAGGCTCGGATGCTGAAATTAGGGCTGAATTCATGAACTAGGGCTTCGTACGAATCCCAACATGATTCAGAAGCGTTCAAAGGAGGAAGGAAGAATCCACTCGTTCGAAGATACTCGGATTCAACGAGTCGAAGTCCTTGAAGGATGTATCGACACTGGGTCGAAACATCGAAGGAATCAGATCGCTTCGAGCCTTGGAGGAGCTTGCGAAGAACATCAAAGTTCAACGGACAGGGAGAGCCAGCGCCGGCTGTGGCGTTGGCGTCGGCTAGATTTCTGTGCGATGTTATACGACCGTTGGCGAAATCGAGAGAAGGAAACCCTAACCCTAATGCGAAGAAGATGAGTAGAAAGAGGGACATTTGAGAGCTAGGGTTTCATGGAGTTCTGTAATTCTCTTGGCATTGTTTTAGTGTGAATGAAAGGAAGGGACTGTTAGGTTTGAGCTGTAAAAATTGACTTTATAGTTTGGGAGATTGGAGACGAAGTGCTTACCTAGTTCTGTGTAGCAGTCGGTCTGACCGTTACTGTCGATTGAAGAGTGAAGACGGGTAGCTTTTCAGAAGCAGGAAATAGGTATTTTTTTGTCGAGGGAAAATCCACCACCAAACAGGACCTAGAAGGCGGTTTGGAGGAGACGCAAGTCCAGATCATAGGTTTCTCTCTCTCTCTCTCTTGCTGTGTGCGTGTTTGTTTTTTGTGCACGTATAGAATTATAAATTAATCTAAAACTAATTTATAATTTTAAATAATTTATATTCTTTAACAAGAAAAGACTTATATTACTAATATTTATTCTTTTCATCAAAATATTACGTAGTATTGTTGATGCAAGATTTGTGAAAGACGTATGGGTAATGATGGATTTGTCAAAAGACTATATATATTATAATAAATGACAACTAATATATATGGATCAATATTATCATTTCCTCTGAGAAAAGGTAAAGAAGTATGTTTTAAAACAGCCTAAATCGTCGCGTAGCCATTCTGTTAAGTGTATTTTTTGTCAACTTTAACTTGTGGAGAAGACAAAGAGAAAGAAGGGAATATTGCAATAACTGAGAATGACAGTTAGAATGCAATCTCAGAGCAGTGAAATCTCACAGTTTGAGACTGTTCTCTTTCTCTTTCAGTATTTTTGCTCACTATTGTTTCAGGTTTCAGAGGTTTTCTGGTTTTTAATTCAGATCTCCGCTTGATGACCCTCTTCAATGGAGGATGGGTTCCAGTATTTGTAGGGGTTTTCCACTCCACATAAGACAAGTATCACTCGACTAAGCGTTTAGAGGGGGACCCTCACGTGCTAAGCAAATCCTGAGTGACACGTGGTCTTGGAAAATATCTTGAAGGACACGTGTATTTCAACACGGCTAAGTTACTTCCAGAAAAAGAGACCAAATCATTTAAAACTTTAAAACTGCAATGCGAAGGGTTGCTTTGGAACTTGAGCAACATAGATCTGATAGCGTGTGTCACTTTCATACAAATCTCAAAAGGCAACGTCACCATTCTTGCCGCCTTACCAGATAAAACAAAACCCCTTTAGATAGGTTAGAAAGCAGATATTTATAAGTCGGTGAGATTTTACCACGTGTTTTCCATTCTGAGAATCCATCCCAATTAACATTTTTAGGGGACAATTCAATGTATAAGGTACTTTACTGAATTCGTATGATTCGAAGGAGAACTCCCTTTGGCGGCTATCTTCCTAACAAGGAAATCAAGAACAACTATCTATTTACAGGGTAATCAAAGTATCCTCAAATTAGCCATATAGAGAACTCGAGGTTGAGTGTCTCATTAGGGAATTCGTTTTCAGGATCAATCGTCCTATAGAGAGGATGTTGTTTTGAAATCCCGTAAGGTTCATAGCTACAGTAACCAATTTGAGTGCCTTCTACTTAAATAGAATCAAAAGTAAACATTTGAATTCCTATAAGGTGTGTAGACACCCCAATTTGCACTGAAATGAAATTCTCTGTGTTTTGCAGCTCCTTGAAGGCTTAGCTTGAGAATCAACAACTCCAAATCACTATCTGAATCTAATCTCTACCATGTACTCAAATTCCTGAAAATCCAAGAAATTCTTTAAAATGACCAAAATACCCCTGGTAGGCCCCACCTGATTCATTTCAATCCTAAAACCATTTTCAACCTCAAATTCGAATTCCTAAGCCAAAATGCTCTCTAATGAGTATAATCTTGAGCTAATTTGAAGTTCGTCGAAAAAATGACAATTTTGCCCCTAATTCAGTCGTTCGAACCAAATAATTAAATCCAAGGGTCAAAACTTTTTTTTTTTGACGTCAAATTTGGATTCCTCGCTGAAACACCTTCGAAATGATTGTGATTTTGCGAAATTCCGAGTTCAGAGGGTCGATGGGCTTTTTAATAATTTTGAATTAATTTTTTTTGCCACGTGACAATGATAAGTGAGGTGACGTGGCGAGGAATCTCGCTACATGTGCACGATATTTTCTTTCCTTTCTTTTATTCTTTCCTTCTTCCTCTTCCTTCCTTTCTTCCTCTTCTTTCCTTCTTTTTCTTTTTTCCTTCTTCTTCTTCCTTCATTTCCCCTCTTCTTTCCTTTTTCTTCTTTCTTTTTTTTCCTTTTCTTTCCCTTCTCTTCTTCTTTCCCTCCTTCCCCTTCCCTTTCCTTTTCTCT
>JAUPMG010000011.1:9044254-9057614 GCA_031762675.1 Pachysandra terminalis
CCCCCCCACACCCCCCACACTTATGTGTCTGCCACAATCCTATTTTTAAGTGCATCACAATAAGAAATCATTAATCATATAGAATAAGAATATTTTGTGTCTTTTATGTTTTGTGAAAACATGGAATTATTATGTTGTGGATGATATGTTACTGGTTGATTTCCCAAAGCATATAAATTACAGTTCTTGTGCCATGAGAATTTGTTCTTGGAGTCTATATCTAGACTTCAAAAATTATAATTACAAGAAGAAAAATATACTGGAAGCTTAACTAGTAAGAAAGTACTGGCAATATTTGAGGGTTCAAACCTGTAGTTTAATTGCTTGTTGCAGCACCGCAACAAAGATTTTTTAGGTTTGCCAACTAATCCACTAAAAAGGTCAGGAGCAATAAAGACATGAATATTTTTTTTTTTGATAAATAATAAAGAAATGAATATTGTCATTTATGGTATTTTATTTAAGAATTGTATTAGTATTATTGACATCACTAGTAGCATATAATGGGATTTGAGAGAAAAAAGGAATCGGGAAATAGATACTCTTGACAGCTACATGGTAACTAATATTTGCTATATATCAATGTTCCCATCCATTGTGACAAAAGGGACATAATCTATTTACTGGTATGTGTGTCACTGTTGGAGTTGTTCTTTATTCCATGCTCTGATGTTCTATAACATAATGTTATACCTAGATGGAGTGTTTCCTAGAATGAAACCTGGTTCATTCTTAGGCTCAGAACTGATCATTTAGAAATAACTTTTGATGTGAAATTTACATCTGAACTGTGTTTCTTGTTTTTCAGAAAATGGTGAAGACATGCAAGTACTGAGATATGAACCTGGACAAAAGTATGACCCACACTATGACTACTTTGTTGATAAGGTGAATATTGCTCGGGGTGGGCACCGCATTGCTACTGTGCTAATGTATCTCACTGACGTGGCAAAAGGTGGAGAAACAGTTTTTCCCGCAGCAGAGGTTAGTTCAAGTGCATCCTTT
This sequence comes from Pachysandra terminalis, assembly GCA_031762675.1. Taxonomy (NCBI): domain Eukaryota; kingdom Viridiplantae; phylum Streptophyta; class Magnoliopsida; order Buxales; family Buxaceae; genus Pachysandra; species Pachysandra terminalis. The sequence continues at coordinate 9,045,260 of JAUPMG010000011.1, forward strand.
AATTTGCTTCATTCCAATGGCAGATGTTCATAGAACTTAATCAACTTCTTCTTGATGTCTCTTCTATTTCACCAAAGCCAGGAAAAGTTTAGAAGTTTTTTCCCCTTCTGGTAATTTCTCAGCATTCATCTGAGATGTGTGTCATACAGCACATGTGCTGTTCAAATAAAAAAAATGTCTAGATGTATAACAATTTATCGGATGGGAATAGCGAGAAAAACTCAATCATTAGATAATCCCAATAGAGTTGGATGAGAGCTATAACAGCAGTGAGTGTTATTATGTAGAATTACCAATCAGTGCACATAACTAGTTGAGATTTGATTGGTATGTTTTTAGTTTTATAACAGGATTTTCTGAATTTTCATGGAAAATCAAAAACATAAAGAAACAATTGCTGGTGATAAGACTTGTTTTTCCTGCATGTTCCTGATAAAAAATTACTATTCCTTTTGGAAATATTGTTAATAGGAGTCTCCACGTCGTAGGCCATCTAGAAAAAGCGACTTATCAGAATGTGCAAGGAAGGGTATTGCAGGTTAGCTTTTGAAGCACAGATAAAATGTTTTTAATAGCTTTTACCATACAATCTTGAATACGTATTGGTATTGATGTGCTATTTGTTATCTTTGTGCCCACTTGAAAAATACCCAGTAAAACCACGAAAAGGAGATGCCCTTCTCTTCTTCAACCTCCATCCCAATGCTACCCCAGACCAAAACAGTCTCCATGCAGGATGCCCAGTGATCGACGGCGAGAAATGGTCTGCAACAAAATGGATACACGTGGACTCATTCGACAAGAACTTGGGGACCGGTGGTAACTGCACAGATGACAACGAGAGGTGCGAGAAGTGGTCCGCTCTGGGAGAATGCATGAAAAACCCAGAGTATATGGTTGGTTCTCCGGATCTTCCAGGTTCCTGTAGGAGGAGTTGTAAGGTGTGCTAATACTCAACTAGTGGTTTCTGTACGAAGAACCGCTTCCACGAGTTGTTTTTGTTGTTGTATTGATCTTATATTGGTGAATCCAAAGACTGCTAGATGAAGCCATCTCTGTTATATCAAGAATCTTTGTCCTTACAAATTATTCTTTAATTTTATTTCATAAGATTTGCTATTTCAGGCCTGGCCAAGCTTTATCAGTCGCAAGGGACATGGCTTCGAAGGTTTTAACAAATACTATATTCGAAGTAGCATCGATGTGAAGGGACAAATGAATTGGTCTTTAATTGTGGGCCGAAGTCATTGATTCCAACTCAAGAGGGTCAAAGGGACAAGCGAATTGGGTTCTGAATGAGGTTAAAGATAGACCAAAACTCATTGATTCCCACTCAGAAAGAAGCAAAATCATCACTGAACATTCCTCAGTGATGCCCTCAAATCTGAACCATGAAAGAAGGAATCATTCCTCTGGCTTTGACACTCTTGAGCAAGAATAACACTGGGGGGAATCAATCATCAGCCCAGAGAATTTCCACATCATTTCTCATTAGAGAAAAAAAAAAAAGGCAGCCAACAGAAGTACAGTTGATCTTCTATCCACTCCTGGGTGCCCCCCTTCTTCTGAATTGACGCGTGTAGTTCCAATACATCTTCCAATCTTTGCTTTTGGTAAGGAAAATTTCCACCAATGGTGTGAATAGAATATCAGAACATCACCCAATAACAATATTGAAAACTTCAATTGAACACATAATATTAAAAGACTTAAGTAGGGATTCTCTTTTCACGTCGTAGTGTCTGAAAAAGATATGGACCACAACAAAGTCTACAGACCAATCTTTGTATATAATTATCTCTTTGAATTACTTAACCCAATCAATCAACCAAATCCAAAACAACAACAACAATACAAGCAAAACAACAAGAACACCTGTTTTGTGCTTTCTTAAGATTCTTCAAAAGATAAGCAAGGAAAAAAAAATATTAATAATAATAATAGGAAAGAGATGGATATGAGATGAGGAAAAAAACTAAAAAAGTTGGTAAGCAAGAGAAAAGTTTATATTTATAACAACAAACAAAAAGGGTTCGGTAATAAAACTTGTTATATTAAACCCCACTCACTCTTTGATTTGATCCATCAACCATCAAATGAAGTTCTCACATACATTTTTTTTTAATAATATTCAGAGAGAGAGAGAGAGAGAGAGATGGAGGTAACATGGTTGAAGTCACTTCATCTGTAAGCAATAAGCTTTTGCTGAATAGGAGAAACAAAAGAAAAAACAGATTGAAGGAATATAAAATTAGAGGAGGAAGCAATAATTACTTACTAAAACAATTTAGCCACTCATAAATGAAGGGACTGAAGAGGAAGAAAGGGGGAGGGGGGTGATTCTGTGATTTATCCAAAAAAAAGGGGGTGTGATTCTGTGGAAGAAAAGTAGAAAACAGAGAAAAATAATAATAAGAAAGGAAAGATAACTGAGAGAGACAGATCTCAACTTGCTCAACAGTAAATTTATAAATCCCTTTCAAGCCTTTGAGATTGTGTTCCTCAATGCAAACCCATTTCCATTTTATGAAATGGGTTTATAAGATCTGCAAATCAAGAAAAGTTGAGTTTGGTAACGTGGAGTAGGGGAGGAGTAGAGAGAGAGAGAAGAGAAGAAGAAGAAGGCGAGGATGGATGTGAGTCAGTTGCAGAGACGGTTGGTTGATTACATGGCATCCCTCTTTAGTGAGGTAGTACGAAATTCTTGCAGATGAATTTTTTTTTTTTTTGATGCTTAGGCTTTTTTTCTGTTCGGTTTCTGAAATTTTTCCTTTTCTCTTTTGGTGTTGGTTTCAATCACGTGTCCTTGTTGTTGAAAAGGGATTTCTGGATGATCAGTTTACCCAGCTTCAGCAACTTCAAGATGAGAGCAACCCGGATTTCGTGGTGGAAGTGGTGTCTCTTTTCTTTGAAGATTCTGAGAAGCTTCTCAACGATTTGGCTTGTGCTCTGTGAGAATTCAAGCTCCCCCTTTTTTTCTTTCCCCCCACTTCTTGTTTTGTTTATTTTTCTTCTCCTCTTGGATTTCTTTTCTGGATTTGGCTTCATTTTTCAAGATATTGAAGAAATCCTCATTCTTTCTTTACAATTTTGGGGTTCCCCTTAAATCTCCTATGTAGTGATCAGAAGTGTGTAGATTTCAAAAGGATTGATGCCCATGTTCATCAGTTGAAGGGTAGTAGCTCCAGGTATTCATAGTTCTTCCTTCTTTTCTCCTTCAAAAGTATTTTTTTCTTTCTTTTTGAACATAATTCACCTCAAAATACCTTTTTTTTGTTTTTTCTTCTGGCAAAGAAGTACCTGGTTTGAATCTTTCATCTGTGTTCAAGCCATTAATGCCTGTAAAAAATCCATGATTTCCTTTCTGAGACATGGGAGTAATCCCACAAAATTGATCTTGTTAGTGTATCTTTCTCTAGTGGTTAACAATGGAAAATTTGGTTATTCTTTGTTGTGGACAGCATAGGTGCACAGAGAGTAAGAAAGATGTGCATTGCCTTTCGCAGCTACTGCGAAGAACAGAACATTGAAGGGTGAGTTTTGCTTAAAACCCATATCAGGAATCGCAAATTTGCAATCTCCTTGCTTTTGGATTGCTCCCACTATAGATGCTTTGGCTGCCCAAAAGTGTTTTCTCCATCAACAAATTTAAAAATCTCAAAATCTGGATATGGAGCATCAAGATCTTTATAATCTGATTAGAAAAGTCTGGTGCAGATGTGTGGGATGTCTGCAACAAGTAAAACATGAGTACTTTCTTGTGAAGAACAAGCTTGAAACTTTATTCAGGGTGAGTACAAGATGGTGCTTTTGTTGAAATCCATTTTGTTTGGAAGCAAAATCCTCTCAGAGTCGCTGTCTGGTCTCTTATTGTCTTTCTTCCTTGTTGACTGTAGCTGGAGCAGCAGGTTTTAGCAGCTGGTGGGTCAGTTCCAATGATGGAGTAGTGAGTGATGGCAAGGTTCTCAAAGAGTATTTGGGGGGTTTTAAGAATTTTTATAGTTAAGAATGTAAGCTAATTCACTTATGAAAGGGCTCTCTCTTAAGACTGTTGTGCTTGAGCTTGTATGAGTATGTATCAGAGCAGAGAGTGATACTGTGAATAAACCTTTCCCAACTCTTTCCTTCACCCCATTATTTCTCTTCAAGTCCTTGTTAAAATACTTTTGTTCATCAATGATTTGATTCTCCACAAGTTTGGATCAGATGGCTGAGATCTTCCAACTGCTGTTCATCATAATTTACAAAACATGGATTTGGGATGCTTAGCATCAAGGCTATCAATGTTGTTATGTTGAGACTGATGCTACTGAGGCATTTGGGAAGTACCGATGATCCAGGCATCAACCTTCACATGCTGTTTTGTTTAACCCTAACTACAGGGTATTTATCATACTTTTCGTTGTTGCTCTTGCAATACTTTTTTATGGAGCTTGCGAGAATAGTGGAACCTAATGTGAATCCGTGAGCATAAGAACCATTGCCGAACCACGTAAATCGTAGTGTTATGTGTGCTTAATTTGTGTTCGTGTCTATCTGTTTTATCCAGGATTAGGTGCTCTAAATCAGAATTTTGATTCCGGAGGTTTGATCCATTTGGATCTGTTGCTGTTCACATGACAGACAAGGTTGGGACATTTTAATTCGAGAGCCAACGCTCTTTGGAGATATCAAGATCCTGTTTTTTGGAAGAAGGGGGACTCAGTCTGAAGGATCTTAAAGCAATGTATTATGTTAATCGGAAATGGAGTTCAATACCATTTTCTTGGAGTGTTTTTGGGAATTTCTCCATTCTTTAATCACAAATCCACAATCTGTACTTGCATCCACTGTACATGTCCTTATTTTAAGTGTTTAGTCAGCTCTTATCAATTGTGGCTGTCACCTGGTCTGCCGGTACATTGTATGGCTACAAGACATGCATGAATCAGTTGGGATACAGCACATCTCTTGTTACTTGTTCAAGAACCTTGAAGAGTTTGGGAAGAAAAAAAAATGAAGAGGTCCAAATCAGCATCACAGATCATGATGGTTACTCTGTAAACAAATTCAGTTGTGAATTAGGGAAAAACTGCAGAAGTTGGAAAGAAATTTCAACAATGAAAAGCAATGCGGGATGGATTTAGGAAGAATATTATTGATCGAGATCAAGCAATAATAATAAACACAATAAAACGAAGATCAAACAATGCACATAGATATACGTGGTTCGGCAAAGCCTACATCCACGGGAGAGAAAAAGTTTCCACTATGTCAAAAAACAAATTTGGGTTACAACTTATACTCCTACCCGAAATATAGGGAAAATCCCCAATATATCCCAATATACCCTTACTAGGGGCTCCGCCCCTTGCACCCCCAACCCCATGGTACTAACCCGGCACAACGAGTTGGCAGTACAATGATCTGCTAGGATAAGGTTTCATACAGGGAGTGTACCAAGAATTATATGTACAAAGGTTTGCTAGCTGACATGGTTCACTCCTACTCCAGTATTACTATAAAGATGTATATTTTCTAGATAACTGCACAGATTATTCTAAAAGCAGGGATTCCAAAGTCTGAACTAGAAGACAGCCTCAATACCATTGAAATGGATTTGATGTGATTGGATGCAGCCTAAAGAAACCAAAGGGTTGGATTTATTACAGTGAGGTTAAAAGAGAGGGTATCATAGTTACTTAATTCGATGAAGGCGATAAAACAGATCACGCTATGTCAAACAACTTAGAATGGGAAACATCAATATCAAGATGTAACAATGCTAGCAGAAGCAAAATTATTACTTGGCTAAACTGAACAGAACAGCAAAAGCACATGAAAACTTCAAATGTAGGAAGGATAAGCCTGAAAAAATAAAGTTCGGAAATTACCATAAGTGTACCCATACAATATCAAAGATAATGATATATCATAAGACAAAATTGGGAGTGCTACTTTGCACTCATATCAATGATTTACAGACCAAAAATTCAAATGTAATCCGTATAACTGGAAAGATAAGCCTGAAAAAATAAAGTTCAGAAATTACCATAAGTGTACCCATACAATATCAAAGATTATGATATATTATACGACAAAATTGGGAGTACTACTTTGCACTCATATCAATGATTTAAAGACCAAAAATTTGTTCAAACAACTTAAGGCTCATAATACAATGCAATTCATCAATAACAAAAGTTCAAAAGAAAAAATCATGGTATCCCCCCTAGAACTTCATCACACATCCTACAAAAATACCAGATCAAATAACATGTAGGTTCAATGGTGCTTGCAACAACTTGAAACTCACATAGTTATACATTATGCAAAAACTAGATGTGGTCACAACATTATCAACAATTTATGTAGTTATGGTTTCTAGCTTCATATCTCCTACATATTTATCTTAAACTGATAAATCCTAATAAAATAATCATTATATTTTTAAGCATTCTTTTTACAATTTTTTATAAAAAAAAATGTAGTTGTCATGTCTAAGCCAAAAAGTGTAATTTATCCATGGAACTACTTACTACGCTATAAATCGATTATAAATTTTCACCTGAAATCTTTTAATTACTAATCTTAACCCTTAAAAAAGCTAGCTCATTTCTTCTTCCTTCTTCCTTCTTTTCTTACTTCAAATGCAATGTACGTCCATGAATTTGAGCTCTAGTCCATGGGCCTATAATGTACTGGCTTTTTCACCAATTGTACAATCTTTTAAATAACTTAAGCATACTTTAGTAGTAAGGAAACCCACTTTGGTTTGATTTCTGACTTGAATCTTAGTTTTCTTTTCTTCTTAAGATTCAAAAAATAATTTCTATTTATATTGAAAATCAAAGTGCTCTCACCTTTGTGGTTGAAGAAATCTCACACACACATAGAAGGAGGAGGAGGAGGGGGGGTAAGCGAGAAGAAGGCTTAGCTGACAAAACTGTCAGGATTTCCACAGCTTCAGTCAAATCTTGTATAGTTGACTGCCGACTTAAAACATAGAAAGCTGTCTGATTTTGGTACAAGGTAATTTTCATTGCAAAAACCTTAAAAACCAAAAATATTGTGGTGAAAGTATATCGAGAAACCATGAATTCTTAGGCTATATAGTATGCGATAACTTCTATTGGATTGGTGGCATATTTCTTGAATAAAAGAAGAAAGAGTTCAACTGTAAACCTTCTTGTCCTTTTCCGTTTCCTTTTCTTTAATTGAATTTAAATAGATTGAATTAATTGCTACTATTCAGAACATGATCTTCTAAATGTACTGGTCAACCAAAATTAGCAATACAGGGAAAATGTTGGGTGATCAACAAAAGAAAAAGAATTATCCTGTTATTGAAGAATATTTTACCCCATACCTTGACTATTATCAGTTTGCTTTGATGCGCTACTCCATATCCTTTTCTGTTCATCAAAGCTTTGTATTGCAGCAGACTGCAATTTAGCACCGAATACATTTGCAAAATTTTGATAATAGGCCATAGTGTTCACGCTTTCCAAAATTTTTACCAGTCTTCCTTGTTTTTCATCAATAGTTATCTGCCCATCTATAGACACATTGCCTGTAGCCAAGACCTTGACAGGCTTGGCTTGCACGGTTGGGTTTAGCTGAGGATTATCACCAGCTAAGATTACTGCACCAAGGATTTCTCCCAAGAATGTAACCTGTTGCAGATAAACAAAAAGAATAACTACTCTACTTGCCAAAAAAAATAGAATAACTACTATTAAAGCAGCAATGATAACAAGAGGATAAGTCCTAAGCTTACTGTACACATCTTTAAAAACATGAGGTACAAGTGGTTACCATGCAGAACATAAAATATTAAACAGAATCCAAATCCATCATGTGAATTCATTTGCTTTTATGCCGGAGTTAAGACTGTCCACAGAGTATATTATAAGGAATGATCTATCTGCAAAGGTATACCAAAAATTCATCTAGATATAGATTCATAAAAGGATAATACTTTACCATATGACAGTATCTATGATGTTGTTGCTGTAATTTATATAGCCTTGATAGCAAACGGCGAGCAAATATGACTTCAGGAGTCTTCTCACTGTGATGCAATTTTTCAAGAATATTAGGGAAAACACTAACGCTGCGTTGGACGCCAAGGGGAATAAGTGTAATGTCAAGCTGTGAATCTAAGACTATCTTTGCAGCCAAAGGATCAAGAAACATATTAAACTCAGCATATTCATTTGAAGGAACAGTGAAAACATTTCCTTTTTCCTTCTTGTCATAGCTGATGTGTCCCCCAACTATAATGACATCCTGGAAAAGAAATTAAAACCATTGAGCAATATCATTATTTGATGAATTCTTAAGGAATAATCTAACCACCATGTCTTAAGATATGGGAACTCGTTAAGTAGTGCCCACCTATAAAGTGTGGATAAATAGATGCATTATTCATTATATATATATCTAGAGAGAGAGAGAGAGAGAGAACCCATCGCTAATATGTAATAAAGAAAACATTCAACTACAAAATATAGTAATTATAAACTTGTACGATAGAAATAAAAACCTAGAATAATGGTTTAAACTAACAATCCATAATGAGATTGGGTGTGTCCAAAAAATCAATACCCGGCACCCATACTGATGTCTTGTCATGTCGGACACGGGTATGGTGGGTCAACTGAACACTAAGAGTGTCATTTAAAGTAGAGTTTTTGTTAACTTATCCTGTTCTTATAGCCCAATTCATTGTATACCCTATGACCCAACATATGAAAACTACATAAATATAAAGTAACTCACCTGAATCACTGAGCTCACATTCTCCTCCAAGAGAATAATCTTGGCTAAATTAGTCAGAGGCCCATTGGTCAATACAGTAATCTTAGATCCAGGATCCAATGTTTTCAAAATTGAGTTCCAAACTTCTAATGCTAATGGTTGTCTAAGTTCTGGGTGATCAGTATCTCTAGGAGCACCAAACTTTACAGAATTGTCTGCTGTATATCTGAAACATAACTCTAGATGTTAGTCTAACTATAACACAAAATCAAGAACAATAAAAACCATATCAACAATTTACAAGTTCATAATAACACTATGCGTAATCATAAATGTAAAGCAAGTAAAACAAAAGAAAATATGTGGTAAAATATTCTTACAGTTCTGAAGTTAATCCAAAATTAGCACCGAATATATGAGTATAAGGGGGTGGTTCATTTTCAAAATAGCAAGAAGTTTAAAGTCAAATTTCCAAGAGTGACTCTATCCATACCAAAGACAAGTACAAGTAGCAGCCAACTCAACATAGTTGCATGCACAGAACGATGCTTTTTCCCACCTAGTTGGGTCAGCAGCATGAATCCAGTTCTGCCATGCCAACTATACAACAGGTTTGTATAGGTGCAGAAAAAGCTGAAACCAGATCATGGAATCAAAACATTTTAGATTAAAAATTTTAAATCTGATTACAGTCATGGGGTGCCGCCTTTCTCACGGCTTCAAGCTTTGAATCAATATTTCCTCTTTCTGGAATAACTATACTTCTATTTATTGTACATCAGCACACAAAAAATTTAACGAACATCTGCTTAAAAGGTTCTATAATATCTACTACTACGAAGTAACCAATCCCAGCTTATTTGAGGATCACAATAAAATCCTAATCGACTTAAATTATTTATTGAGATTATCACCTCAATGTTTGCAAGTCCTTCGCAGGTGTATCATCAAATCACCCTAAACTGGTTAGTTCCAAGATCGAATAAAGAAAGTCATCGGATTTTGAGCCTTCGCTTATAAAAAGTACTGTGCTTAATTAATATCATAGTTATAGTATTCACGTATTGTGAAGATTAAACTACAACAAAGTCATTAAAAAAAAAATCATATTCACTAGATAAAATCTATAGGAAGATTGTTCTAGCTTGAGGGTGAAGATGATGAAAAGATAAGTCCGATCTAGAATCCGAAGCATAATTAACCTCACTGGAAGTTAACTATGCATTTTATACAACGATACCCTTGGGAATATGACAACTTATGCATTTTAGACAAGAATACCCTGAGAATGGAATTTTTAAATGAAATAACTGCAGAGTTTGTGGGAGCTACCTTCTAGGGCTGCGTGGCAGATTACGAGCAAATCCATAAAGTGTATCAGAATCCAAAGATCCACCACTACCATGAGGGATAGCCTTAATATATTTACAGTCTCCAACATCAGAGAAAGAACGATCCCGTTGGCCCATCCCAAACACATCTCCGAGACCGACTGGAATGTCATCACGCCCCATCATATGCAGTACATCATAGATCACATCTATTGTCGCAGCATTTGCCCAGCCAGTTGGACTTACTAATATTCCCTGTAATTAAACGAGTATGAGCATAATAGAATCTTAAATAATAATACCAGAATGGTTTCCATTTACATTCAGGTGAAAGCTAATTTGTTTCTATAAAACATAATTTAGAAATTCAAAGCAATGAAGACTGGCTGCTTAAATGTGTCAGGGCGGCTACTTCTAGTGACCATGGTACATTATTATCAATGTACCTACCCCAAAAAATATAGCTAGCAAACCAACATATTGGTCAAAAAATTCAAATGGTAAAGCGATGACTTGCATGGTACATAACCTGAAAATCAGATTGCGTAGCATAAAAAACAAGGTTAATGATGAATAAAATAAAATAAAATGAGTAAATGACCATGTAAGAAGGTACGTGTTTAGGCACTTTTCAGTTTCTGCTAGATTTTCCATCAATCAGGTGAAATATCAAAATAAATATGCAAACCACATCTGTAATGGAAACGCTAAGTTTTGGCGAAGTAATAATTAATAAACCTCACATTTCTGTAAATTATTTACTGCCAGTACAACAACAATAATAATGCCTCGTGGCAAATAGTTCAGATCAGTTACATGAATCCTGTTCTGCCATTCCAACCTGTTGCAAATCATATATTCAGTTAGATTATATGTGTCTTCAATTCTTTCCAACTTCATTAGGTCCTTTTAGTCTCCCTATATACATCACATCTTTCATTGACATTATTTATTTAATAATTTAAAAAAAGACACACACACACACACACATATATATATAGTAAAACTTGTATGCTCATCAATGCTATTATTTCTATTAAGCTTATGGGCTTTTCATTTATTCTAACAGGTAGTGCCATAACCAATGGACCACAAAGATGAAAGAGCAATCTACTTTTTTTTTCCCTCCTAATTAACCAAAATTAAAGATTTCATTAAGAGAAAGGGAAAATAAAATATGGATGCCCAGGTAAAAGAAAATGCTGAAAGACAGAAGACCTCTCTACCTTGAGGTTGATCACTTCAACAGGTACTTTTAGGAGATAGATTAGAGCTAGAAAATCTCCAACACTCATATCCATGTCAAATACAACAGGTTTCCCCAATTTTCTTGTCCCAAAATTGGGCTTGTAAAACACTTTTTTGTAATAAGGAAATTGTGTCATGAAATTGAACCTCCCAGTTTGCTGAGGAAGGTTTAAAACCTGCATTCCATAACATGTATTTTAGTTTATAACCCATGAAGGCAATGTAAAATCTAACCTTGACACAAGCATGAAACTCTGGAATAGTAAATAATTAAATCTCTCTCATTTACTTTCAAAAGGGTATAGAAATGTGAATTCTGAACATGCCACAGGGGAAATTTACAGAATAATCTTAGAACTAGAAGTTTCTGGATAGAAGAACACGTAGAAAAGCTTACATCCAAAAAGCTTATAAAGAATTCTCTGTCAAGTGGGCTGTCATTGTCCTGATTTGGTTTTGCTTTTGTAGCAACAAGAACACGCACTGCTCCTGGACCATTTACTTCCGGACCATTTACTTCCTTTGTGTAACCATCCTGTTTGCATTGTGTTAAATTCCGTGAGCACATGATCTTCTTTTAAGGTGCAATTATGTAATATTTTTTAAATATCTCATGAATTAACTTTTCAAATCGCAAGATGTAAGAGCTCCCAAGACAAGTCAGCATTATCTTGTTAACAGGCAATAAGTAACAAAGAGATATGACAGGCTTACACTTCAAAAGAGAGGGATAGGGAACATGAAGTAGTAGAAATTGAACTAAGTGCAAAAAAGGATAACTTCTGGGACACGGAGAAAGTGAATTATACTGCCTGAAGGGAGCAACAGTCCTTCCTTTGCTAGATATCCCCAGGAAAAAGGAATTTTAAGTCATTTGTGACTAATGCTACTTAAAAACCATAACTGAATATAATAAATCTACACATAATCAGGCTGATGTACATAAGGTAATTGGCCAACTGTTTACAAGTTATAAAACAGTATACCTGGCACCTTCCTTTCCCATTCTCCACATGGCAAAATGGATCTTGCAG
>JAUPMG010000011.1:9061075-9074731 GCA_031762675.1 Pachysandra terminalis
AAAGCAGGGTCTGTCGAGGGAAGAATAAGATTCTCCTTCCCTCGGGTGCCCAGAAGGCAGTATGCCGTGAGAGCATATGTTTTTAGTTTTTTGATATTTCAGAAGGAAAGAAGGAACGTGTTTGTTGGGTTTGGGACACGTGTCATTCCCCTGTAGGCTGAATTTCAAATAGATGGCTTCCTTGAGAAGCTATCGCATTAATGGGTGATAAGAGCAGTCAGATAACTTGTCGTTTCAAATCTTGTTTTTCACCAAAACGGTCTAATCATCGTACACAACCGTTGACAGCTGGTACGTGACAGGGACGGCTGTACAGCCGTTACAGCTTTATGGGGAATGATTCAGTGTATGCGGCTAGAACCAAAACGCGTACATGCGCTCGTAATCGAGCGCCGCGTGTAAAGTGCGGTTAAATTAGCCCGCCTGATCAACAATATATATATAAATATTATATTATCAATACAAAAATCTTACCTTCATTTCATAACCATACTATAAATTAATATACTATAAATCTCCTAAATTTAAATTTTTTATAGGTATCTATGAATATCTTTATAAAATTTATAATTTTTTAATTTTAAAAATAAGCCATATGAATTTGAAGGGTTGGACTAAACCGGGTACAGGCTTGATGCATTTTAAATACATCGAACTCGGATTTAATTTGGGTGTAGACCTGGTCAGAACCTGCCAAGTACAGGCTTGATGCATTTTAAATACATCGAACTCGGATTTACTTTGGGTGTAGACCTGGTCAGAACCTGCCCAAATAGGCCTGTCAACGAGTCGGATTCGGACCGGATCGCAACTGATCCGAGTTCGATCCTATAACAAAATCCAAAAATCCAAATAGATTCGAAATCTGACGGATCATGAAATAGGTGATCCGAATTCGATCCAATAGTGAAATCGGAATATTCGAATCCGATCCGATAACTTGTAAATTGTGTATATATATATATATATATATATATAAATTATAAATTTTAATCAGACCGGTCGGTTCAGATCATTTTTAATAGGATCGAATCACTAAAATCATCTACCGAATCCAGCTTTATCAGATAAGATTCGGATCGGATCCGTTGACAAGCCTACGCCCAAGCCTGACTTGTTGATGCTCTTAATAATTTTGTACTATTTTTTTCTCACCAAATATAGCTTTTAATCAACGAATTTGATTCAAAGCCCTTTTTCACAAAGTCCTCTGTATCGAAGCCTTATATGGTCTTGACATTTTCTTTTATGCATAATAGAGAACTTTTATTTAAAACCATCATAAAATCTCAATCGAAGATCAAACGGACATTGGTAAAGGTTAACCCAAAATCAAATAGAACCTAATTGAGAACTCAATTACCTAACTCGAAAATTAAATCAAATTGAAATGAAAAACCCTAAGCCCAAACCAACCCAATCCAAATTAAAGTTTTGGTTGGATTTGAGTCGGATTAGATCAAGTTAGTGCAATGCTTTTTAGAATTATATATATATATATATAAAATATTGTGTTTGGTATATCATATATAATATATAATATATATCATATATAACAAATATATACATATTGTAATTCATTCTAAATGGGTTCGGTTTAGAACTATATAAACCAAAAGTTCAGATTTTGGTTCGGTTCGATTTGACCTAAGCTTCAACTCATAACCAAACCGAAACCAGTTTGGATAGGTTCGACTCTGGGTTCAACCGACCCAAGTTGCCCGGTTGTACCCCTAGTTCACGGCGGTTGGTTACTTGTTTCCCGGCAGCTCACTTGCAATAAGGATGGCGTTTCAGTGCCCACAAAAAAGTTAATAATAGTTAGGGGTTGACCGCAAGAAATAATTTTAACCTGCAGAAAAAAAAAAGATGGCAGAGCACCGTATGCTCACGGTCCGCTCACGTGGTACTCGTCTACCACCGCATCTGATGAGCTGTAATCCAAACATCAGGTTCGGTAACCACCTAGGCTCGGACAACCGTTGGCTCGTGGCTCGTCTGATCCAATTCCCAAGAAAAAATGAAAACAAATTATAGAAAAACAAATAAAAAAGAACAAAAATGCTTTGTGAAGAAGAACAGTAGAAAACTAGTAATAGTCACTGCGCCTTCTCTGAGAAGCCAAAATAATGAAAAAGTGAAAAACATTGAGAAGAAGAGAGAGAAAGAATCACAGAAGCAAGAAGAAGAATAAGAAGAAGAAGAAGAAAGACAAGCGAAACTTCTCTCCCAAGCCATTTCTCTAATCTCTCTCTTGATGCTGTCTTCAACTGCTTCGCCATTAAAGCATTCACGCCATTTCGCACGAGAAATCTGTAGTATCATCTCACGGAAAAGTTCAGAAAAGTTCAAATCTTCTCCTATAAAACCCTATCATCCTATTCTTTCCCTAATAGGGTTCCTATCGCTCTTCGTTTTCTTTGGTATTTGTGATCATGGAGTTCAAGAGATTAAACCCTGTTATCTCTCTAATCCATTTGTTAGTTTTTCTGCAATGTAGTTCATCTGCATTCGCAATCTTAGACCCTCTCGATTTCTTAGCTCTCCAATCGATCCGAAAATCCCTAGACGACATGCCAGGCTCGAATTTCTTCTCCTCATGGGACTTCACATCGGATCCCTGCAACTTCGCCGGAGTTTACTGCGAATCCGACAAGGTAATCGCATTGAACCTCGGCGATCCTCGAGCCGGTTCTCCGGGACTCACCGGCCGTCTCGATCCTGCAATCGGAAAGCTCTCCGCTCTCGCCGAGCTCTCCATTGTTCCAGGTAGAATCTTCGGTTCTCTCCCGCAAACCCTATCTCAGTTGAAAGACCTTCGGTTTCTCGCTATTAGCAAGAATTTTATCTCCGGCTCGATCCCGCCGACTCTCGGCGAGCTTCGAAGGCTCCAAACCTTGGATATCAGCTACAACCAATTCAACGGCCCGATTCCGCCGTCGATTGGAATTCTCCCTTCGTTAACGAATCTCATTCTCTGTCACAACCATCTCTCTGGTTCAATCCCGCCGTTTTTCTCACAAACCCTAACTCGTCTCGATCTCAAACACAACGATCTCTCCGGTATTCTCTCTCCTTCCTCACTCCCTCCTTCGCTTCACTACCTCGCTCTGTCTTGGAACCGATTGACGGGACCGGTGAACCGGCTCTTAGCCAAGCTCAACCAATTAAACTACCTAGATCTGAGCCTGAACCAGTTCACGGGCAATATTCCGGACAATATATTTACGTTTCCGATCACGAACCTTCAGTTACAAAGGAATTTGTTCTCCGGCCCGATCAGACCGTTGGATCAGGTTACAATCACGACCGTTGATCTCAGCTACAACAGATTGTACGGAGAGATCTCTCCGATGTTGTCCACCGTCCAAAACCTGTACCTTAACAACAACAGATTTACCGGGCAGGTCCCGGGCAGCTTCGTTGATAGCTTATTAGCTGAGGGCATACAAATATTATATCTACAGCACAACTATCTGACCGGTATAGAGATCAATCCAACGGCCGAGATTCCATTGAGAAGTTCGTTGTGTTTGCAGTACAATTGCATGGTCCCACCGGTGCAAACACCTTGCCCTGCCAGGGCAGGGACTCAAAAGACAAGGCCGACCGAGCAATGCAGCCAGTGGAGGGGGGTAAAGGAGGAAAAACATGCAGATATCAGGGGCGTAATTGGAAGAAGATAAGTTATATAATATTTTTTTTTCTTTAATTCGTTTATATATTTTTGTGTCTGATGTGAAAGATTTAAAAAAAAAAAAAACTCTTTAATAAGCTCAGAACTTATTATGTATAGAGAGAGAGAGAGAGAGAGAGAGTACATATAGGTGAGTTGTATGAATTCTGATACTGAATCGTAGTGGTTGAATGGTTAAGATGATCATTTGATGAGGGAGGTTGATATGTGATTCTTGGAATGAAGAAGTGGGGTCCACCAGATGAAGAGCTTTTTTGTGAAGAAGTATGATGGAGGAGCAAATGCCTGTGGGGACAGTTTTATTTGATGATGGTTGCATAGATTGATGATTGCCTCATATCTCTATCTTTTATTTTATTTATTTGTTTTTGTGTTTGGTAACTTGAATAAAAAGCAAAATGATGCTATTATTAGTTTATTTTCTCATTCATGGTTGAATGAATTTCCTATCTAACTTGGTTGAGCTTTTGCATCACCAATCAGAATGTTGTACTTGCACAAAAGCACAACAGCAACAAAGACGGACTTTGATCAACCACATCACTTCCCGTCAAGAATACCCTCTCTCGTGTCATAGCTTTAAATATATGGTATAAGTTTGAAGGTTACATGCTACCAACAATCAGAGCACTTGGTTAGTCTCATATTTTGTCATGGAGTTTTTGGTTGGCATGGATAGAGATATATATATATATATATATTCTCACGTTGTGGGGGGGTTGCTTTCAAAGTGATTTACTTAACACTTTCTGCTTTCAATATTACTTTTTGTAATTTTATTCCTAAGAAATTGACTATACGGTAGAGGGAACTGATAACAAATTACACCCAGACATTAAAAGAATGGGACACACACAACAAGATTCAATCCCTTGTCACTAAATTTTATTTTAATTAAGAGAGAGTTCAGCATTTATCCATTAATTTAACACACTAAGATGGCAACTATATATACATACATTAATCCTAAATCGCCCATCGTATGATAATTAGGATCTTATCTTAATCTTTGCCCGAATCCAAACCCGATTGAATTTATTTTCGGACCTTACTATGTCAACTAGAGGTATCAACGGGAAGGGCGTCCCAGAGCCGAATAGTATTATTTGGAACGGTTTTGGGTATTGTAAAACCCAAAACAAGACCTATTAAACAGGTTCAATTCTACCGGGTTTCTCAGTTATCAGGTAACCCATTGACACCCCTAATGTGAACCCAACTCGATCCGCATGATTTGGAACCTCTAGGTTGGGGTGTACAAACGGGCCTCTCATGCCGTGCCGTGTCTAATTTCAGGCACCCAGGCTCAGCACGGCACGGGACACAATTATTATCGTGTCGGGTTGGACTTGTGCATTTGCCTTTATTTTGCCCCAAACTTAATCATGTCTGTGTCCCAATCATGCTCGGGCCGTAATCTTGTGGGCCATGAGTCCAGGTCCATCACGAATCGTGCTATGCCGTGCCTGGGTACGGACCGGTACACGGCCCAGGCCACTTGCGCATCCCTAGATCTAGGTCTGATAATATAAGAGGGAGATAAGATCAGACCTTGGATCAAACCCGCTCCATTTGTATGCCCTAATAGCTTCACACCTTCCATCTACCAATGAAAGATCTGTTACCACGTTGGGGAATTTTGCTCGAGCACGTGGCACGACTCCTGGATTTCGTAAAATACTTTTTAGAACACGTGTTGCCTTTGTGTTCAGTCAGCATCCGAATTTTCCCATGTTATCTTCTCCTGGATTGCAGGAAACTACATGATCATAAGATCGACACATGCACCGTCTGATCTTTCCCAAATCATCAAGTCCCTATAAAAAAACCTATAGATCACTTACCCAATAAAATACGTACACGTTAATGCTACGTAGACAAAGCCCTTCCATTCCGTCTTTCGCATTTCCGAGAATTATAAAAAAAAACACTAAAAAAATTCCTCGCGCTATGCGAAGTATTTGAATTTGAAAACGACGCTTTAGCTTCTCAATCTCTTCAGCTTCATTTCTCTACCATAAAACCCCAACGAGAAAACCCTAACCTCTCATTTTCAATCTCTCTATCTGAAAGTTATTTTAATGGCGAAGAAGAAGGTTTCACAGCAAGAGAAACATCACAGTGAGGTTTCGCATCAAGAGAAGAAGCTTCCCAATCCCAACGCCATGGAAGATCCTTCGGAGAAGCTTGCGAACTTGAAATCTCTGAATGCTCTACTTGTGAAAGAGACCTTCGAGCGCCGCCAGCAGGTGGAGACTCTCGAATCGGAGATCTCTCGTTCGGATGTTGAGAAACGGAGATTGAAAGTGGAGAAGAATCGTTTCGAAGATCAGATGATAGAAGCTGATCTGGAGCAGAGTTTAGCGCGTGTTTTAGTTTCTTCACTGTTGAATCAGCAAGCGGAGAGGTTGAAGGATGAGATCCGGAGAGGAAACGAAGAACTGAGTGTTAGAACCGATGTTTTGAAAGCTGAGATAGAAGAGAAGATCAGAAATGAGGAAAAGCAGAGGGACGAGGCGGAGTTGAAGGTGAAACAGCTGGAGAGGGAGATCAATCAGTTCAGTAACGATTTCAGTAGATACAGGTATGAAGCTCGGGAGGATCTAGGTCAGAAGCAAAAGGAAGCTGATCGGTTGAGATCTGTGGTGGTAGATCTGGAGAAGAATAGTGAAGAGGCGCGTGAAGAGATCAAACGGATGCAAGCGAAGTACGACGGAGTCGTGGAAGAGAAGGTGGACGCGGAGAGAAAACTGGAGGATTTGAAGAGAGAGATAAAGATTGTTGTTACAGAGAAGGATGAGATAGAGAAAACGAAAATCGAGCGAGACCTTGAGATCGTCGATTTGAAAAATTCAGTGGATGGCCTCACTGAGGATCTTGTTCTCAAGAGATATTTCTCTAACTCAGTTGTTCGTGAAATTGATATTCTTAAGAGGAAATATGATACTCAGATTCAGGAGGCAGAAGGATTGAAAGTGAAATTTCTTGAGCTCGAGAAGAGCCATGCAGAGACTCAAGAAGTGGTGCAGAAGCTTCAGATGGAGAAGAAAAGATTCATGGAAGAGAAGAAAGAGAGGGAAAGAACATTAGCTTTGATGTCAAGGGAGAAAGATTTGGCTGAGAGAAGCCAGGCTGAGTCCTCCAAGTTGATTGAAGATCTGAAGAGAGAAATCACAGAAATCGTTGCAGACAAGCAAGAGATTGAGCGGGAGAAAGTTCAACAGGCAGTGATGATAAGCCGCTTGCAAAAAGAACAAGTTGGTCTCCGATTGAAGGTTTCCGACTTGGGAATTAGTAATGTTAAAGCTGTAGAGAAGCAAGAGAAGTTGTTAATGGAGTTCAATGTCCTCGTGGAAGAAAAGAGGGAGAGGGAAAGAAGCTTTGAGAACTTAATGGAGGAAAAAATTTCAATTAGTAGAGATTTGGAGGAGTATAAGCGGAAATTAGAGGAAGAAATGAGAAAGATGGAGGAAATAGTTCAAGCAAAGACTGAGATTGAGAGAGTTAAGATTAAGAAGGAGATGGAGCTCGTCGAACAGAAAGAAGAGGTGAGGAAGCTAAGGAGCGAGCGTGATGAGCTTGTTGAAGAGAAGAAGGAGAGGGAACAACAGCTTGAGATGCTGATGGATGGAAAGATATCTGTTGAGAGGAATCTTGCAGAGGCTCAATTCTGTGTTGAGGATTTGGAAGCGAAGAAGAAATCTGCTGAGATATTCTCAGAACAAGCCTTGTTCATGTTGAAGAACACTGTGGCTCAGTTATGTGGGTTTGGAGATGACAATGAGAATGGAGAAGAAATAGGTCAAATTGAAGAGGAAATCAAACCATTTGCTGTAGAGATGGAAATCATCAAAAGGGCATTCAGGAACAGAGAGGCAGAAATGGAAAACATGGGGAGGAAGATCGAGTACTTGCAGAAATCTCTTGTTGAGGCACAGAAGAAGAGGAATTTGTGGACTTGGCTTTCCTCTGCAACAATTTTTGCTGCTGCATCTGTGGCATACGTTTCAAGGGGACGTTGACTGTTCTTCGTAGAAAGGATTTAACAACTGGTGGGTTTTCTTTCTTTTCAGTTATGAACAATCTGGTAGTGACTTTTCTTCTAACTAAGAAGATCCTGTTTTATCTTTGCTGACTCTGGATTATGTTTAAATGCTTTTAATTCAAGTTAACATTTGCGTTTCCTCTTCTTTTGATAGATCGAGTGATTATTTGTGGTTTGATAGAACAAAGATTCATTATGACATGAATCATGACCAAATGATGAGCTGTGTTCATTCATCTCTGAATATCTTGTAATCTAATCAATCTTATTCTACTTTCTCTATGATGTTATCTTGTTTCAATCTAATCGATGAGGTGCTTTATCTTTGTATAGGTGTTTTGTTTCTAGTATAACAAGGCTCTCTCTCTCTCTCTCTCTTTATTGTTACTTTCTCTATTCCAAGTCACTGGGCCATCCTTCTCTCCCTCTCTTTATTGCTACTTTCTCTATTCCAATGCACTGGGCCATCCTTCAGAAGACTAGAATAGAGCCCTAGCTTTCAGCTTCTACAGAATTAATTAATCAAAAGCTTGTGAGCTTACCACTACAAAATTGACCCTCTCGATCTGTGCCTATTGTTGTTGAGGCCCCATGGAAGTTTTGACTTTAATTTTCACAGCTCCGTTTGGATGCCAAGTATGCCAGAAAGTTAGTTAGACAAGTAATTTGTCAGAAAGTAAAATGTTGGAAAGTAAAATTTGATTTAGTTGACAAGAATATATGAGAAAAGTTTTTTGTCTACTTATTTTACCCTTTCTTGTATAAGTGATTTTTTTTAATAAAATAAAGATAAATTAGGTATAAGAGGTGGCAATGGGTCGGATTGTAAACGGGTTATGGCTTAAACGGGTTGTGTTGAGTTTGACCCGTTTACTAACAGGTCAGGAAAACATGAACCCGAACCCAACCCGCCCATAAACGGGTTGAACCCACCAACCCGTTTAAAAGTTAAGTAATTATTTAATTAATTAATTTAATTTAAATTAATAAAATAATAAATCATTTACTTCACCTATTTAACATTATATTTTTAATAAATATTGTAAAAAACTCTATTTATCATTAAAAACATATTTTAACCTATAAAAATAAAAATAATAAAATACTAAATTAAAGAGAGAAGAAAAAAAACTACATTAAAAGGGTTAGGTGGGTTGGGTCGGGTTCGACCCCACCCTGTTTATTAACAAGTCGACAAAACCTAAACCCGAATCTAACACATTTAATAAATGGGTCAACCCTAATCAGTTTAGTCGGGTTGAGTCAAGTCGGGTAGGAGGGTTGGGATTTTTCATTTTTTATAAATCTCTAAAAAAATGATCATTTTTTATTTTATTATTATTATTATTATTAATATTATTATAGATCTACAAAATAAAAATTCACTTCTTTAATGTGAAGGGTAAAGTGGAGAATGTGTTATTTTGTTTTTCTTTCTTACAAAATCCTATGTTTTTAGTAGGAAAATGAAAGGAACCTTTTCTTTCTGTCAAAGGAGTTTGATTGAAAAACTTTAGGTGGATCCACACTTTTCTTGCTATCCAAACACACATCAAATGCAAGAAAATAGTCTTTTACAATTTATTTGTCATTTCAGTCCTATAATAGTACTACTCGCACTGATGGTCACTCGATCAGTCCCCCACCTATTCGATCCCAGACCCTCCCCACCCCCAACCCTCTCTTGAGGGGATGTCTACCAATGTCCCAAAGGACAGGAGGATCATATGTAAATGCCCCTTTTCCATTTAATAGGGCATAGTTTCTGTTTTGACAACGAATGATCAAAGCTTTAAACACCATCCTTCAAATGGTTTCTATTAGAGATAGTTTAGTGGTTCATATTCACTAGTCTCTAGATCCAAGTGGGGACCTGAGGGAGTTCATGGGGCGAAGCACCATGAGAAAAGGTCCCTCCCTGGATCATGGGTAACTCATTGTGCCGAGTCAATACCATGGGATTGAGGGTGTAGTAGGGATGCAACTCGATTCAATTTAAACTGAAATCGAACCGACCTAAACCGACTTTGATTCGGTTTGGATTGGGATTCCATACATATGGTTTGGTTATAGTTTAGAAAAATCCAAACCGAATTAGTTTGGTTCGGTTTTGGGTTGAGCCCTCGATTAACCTGAAACCCAAACCTAATTGAGCCGGATCAAACCGAATTCAATTTATTTTATATGCCTTATCCCCGCGCATGGGTTGTCGTGCACCCAGGCATAGGCTACCACGCGCGCCCCGCATATTGTATAATGTATATAGTGAAAAGTCCCACATCGGTTGGGGATGAAATCATCCTCCAACCGATGCACTATAAGTAGATGTTTTGCATTGAGGTAAGTTGTTTATTAGTGCTGTTATGGCCTAAGAAGTTAGACCGGACCGGTTCAACCATTAGTCTAATTTGTTTAAAAATAATAATTTTAATTTTATTGTTATTTTAAAATAATAATAAATGAGATGTATTTGTGAACTTGGGCTTACAAATTATAGCATGGGTTGAGTTGGGCAAATATATCTAAAACCTAAAACTTTGGGTCAGACCAAACCAAAACACCAATTCGGTTTAATTCAGTTTGGGTTTCAATTATCTTAATTTAATTTGATTTGGTTTAGGGTTTTCCAATTCGGTTTTGGGTTGATGTGATTTTATTTCAATTTGGTTCGGATCGACCTTGGATTAATGTCAACCCGAACCAAACCGAATTGCACTACATTGCGATAAGGGTTGTAACCCTAATTTGTTTTTGACATAGCGAGAACTCCTCTCCCGTGAACATGGGACTTTTTTGAACCACGTATATTTATGTGCATTGTTTTGATTTTCATTTTACTATGTTCATTATTATTGCTTGATCTTGATTAACAGTTTCACCTAAACCTTATTTTCTGACTAATCCAACAGTAATGAAGGTTGGTCTTCAGCTCATGCTTATCTGCCTTGACTCGCGGATCATCATTTGGAACCGTAGATATGCATCCTCTAGCGACAACTGGTTGTAATCTTGCCACCCCTCGAAGCAACATTTTGACCAAAAAGTGGTGGCCAAGCTTGTACAATCAGTAGAGAATAAAGGAAGAAAGGAGGAGCAGACAAATGGTGGCTTTGTAATTCAGAAAGCTTTACAAGGATAGGAGCAGTAGTAACAATAATACTTACAGCAAACCAAATAAAGAACTTCAACATGAGCTCATAATAACCAACCTTTTAATATTATTTGTATCTTCTCCCGCTTTTCTTCTTGTTCAAGAGGAGAGGCACTTCCCCATTCCCAGAGAACTCCCATTTGGCAATGATCCCATCCCAGGAAGAGCTGACAAGCATTGGGTAACAAGGGTGCCAACTACAATCTCTTACAGTTGATCTATGATGCACCAGTTTTGCAACTTGGGCTCCACTCACCTATGACAAAAAAAAATTAAAAAAAATTGTTACATAACTAAATAAAGGTCAGGTGATCCTAGTATCCTACTGCTCATGCTGTTCACTAGGGGTGTCAATTGGTTCGGTTTAAACCAAAAACGTAAAGAACCAAACCGAAAAATGTCGATTTGGTTTGTTATTTTTTTCATTTCGATTTGGTTTTGGTTTGGAAAATGAAAAACCGATAATTAATTTGGTTCAGTTTTTGGTTTAGACTTCGATTAAACCAAACCAAACCGAACTAGACTAATATACATATATCTATATGTGTATATGTATGTGTGTGTGATTTCTGTGTATGTGTATTTAGTACATAAAATAGCAATAATTTTATCAAACCGATTTGGTTCGGTTTTTGTCACTATAGTTCGGTTCGGTTTTAAATTTCGGTTTACTTCAACTATATTTCGGTTTGGTTTTAGTTTGGCCACTAAGCCGAACCAAACCGACCGAATTACACCCCTAGTTCCCACCCATGGAAATGTTCCTGGCACTCTTTTGCCTTTCTTATTAAATGGGGGAAGTCAAAGCAAAATGATCATCAAAGCCCAATTTCAATCCTTTTTACCGTCTTGTGACCATCCAAAGAAAAGAGTACAGTTCTACCCAAAAAAAAAAAGAAGAGTACAGAAACGAGTCAAAAGGGTGTTAATATCCAAGGTCTCTCCTTGAAAGCCCACTTCAACTGGTGAATCTGGAACCATTTTAATGGGTCTCACATGATGCTCACTGTCTAATAAAATTTTCATGGCAGAAGAAAAATAGAGATATTGTGTGTACTTACCAAATCGTAAATATAGACACAAGAATCGTTAGATCCGGTGTAGATGTACTTCTGACCGGTGCTGCAACAAGTGATTAACGAAAGAAATTAATAACATGTTAACATGAGTTTCCACCAAACGAAAGTAACAATAAATGGGTAATCAAAGTCCAATATAAACCAAGATTTTAGGAACTGGGCATTCAAGACTGAATTGACTGAAACTTTGATTAGGGGATTACCTATCTGCCGGGGAAAAGTAACAGCGGATGAGAGTGCGCAAGACTGAATGTCCTCTATATGTAGCCAATGATTGATCATTTGGATGTTTCACATGTCTTTCCCCAGTTGGGTACTCCATCCATCTGTAATCCCAATCATAATCTCTTAACCTTCGATAGCTGGCATGAAGAGAGAAGCCGTATCAGAGACAACCCAAAATTATTTAGCTAGCAATCAATACACAAAAATCTCGGGGCCGCAGTAGAAACCATACTTTGGCGAACCAGATCAACTCATTGGTGAGAAGACTTGGGCAAGTTCAAGTCACAATTCAGTCTTTTCACTAACATGCCGAATCCAAATTACGAAGTGATTACAAACAAAGTCGAGTACGTACTTGGATCAATTATTGCTACTAATTTGACAAGTATCATGTGTATCCAAGCAGATCATAGTATAGACAAATGTGATTAAACCCGTAATATATAGATGCATGATGAACTTGCATTCTGCCACATGAAACAAGATTACATAGGTAATATTATGTTGTTATAGTAATAAGGTATCTGCAAATTCAAAGTGGGTAGCATCAAGAGAATCTAAAATGCTTGTTGGGAGTAGGGTTATACTTCTATTGGCAGGAAACTGGTATCTCTTATGTTGCCAGTACAAGTAAAACCC
Source organism: Pachysandra terminalis (assembly GCA_031762675.1). Classification (NCBI taxonomy): domain Eukaryota; kingdom Viridiplantae; phylum Streptophyta; class Magnoliopsida; order Buxales; family Buxaceae; genus Pachysandra; species Pachysandra terminalis. The sequence continues at coordinate 9,073,912 of JAUPMG010000011.1, forward strand.
AAGTTCAAATCCTACTTTCATAAATCTCATTTTTCAGTGCCTTGTCAAAGAATATTAATTGAATTTATTTGTTACTTGAATTTGTAAAAATTCTTAATTATAATCATTTTCGGATCAAGTTTTCAGGTATTGATTGTCACAGGCAGGTTTTGTGAAATTAGTTGGCTAGTCACTCTTTCAAAGATAACAAATAAATATTAGTTTTATGGGAGCAATAATATTGATTATAATTTGGATAAGATCTTATAGCAAGCTTTGTTGGCACTATATATATATATATATATATATATGAAAAAACAAAGTGGATAGCTATTCTTGATTTCTGTAAGCCGGCAGACAACACCTAGTTGGTTTTACCCCATGTGTAATGAGAGTGAGTAAAGCTCCATTCTAAATTAAATCCTATCTTCTTACTTGGTTTTCTGACTTATAAATATGGAATACCTTCCTCTGAGTTGGGTATTGCGGTCCAACATTCTCAAGACGGGAACTCCAAGTAAATATGCTAACCACTTTAGTCTTTTCTCTGGTTCCCTTGTGGACTGGAATCAGTTGCATAAGACTTATTCTTTTGAACATATTATGTTTTTAGTACAGTAACTGCTTTTATTTATCAAATATCTATAACATAAAGAATACTTGGATTGGTGTATTCTTGTTCCAGAACGTGAATGGCGTTCTTATCTAAAATTCAAATGACCATCGCAATGAAAGAAAGACATTCCAACACCATTTTCAAATACGTATCCATTCTTAAAACCCACTTGCAAATATTTTATTCTACCCAGAATACTTGACAGAATAAGTTTCAAGATAAATG
>JAUPMG010000011.1:9094429-9119725 GCA_031762675.1 Pachysandra terminalis
ATGCATTCAAAATAGTTTGACCGAAATATTTTTGTGTGCGACCCACACATTTTGTGTATCAAAACATGTATATTATGCAAGAAAGCGGTCTTTTCTTTATTTTTCCACAAAACCTAGTATCCAAATGGAGCCTAAGCTATAGTCTTTTAGAACAAAATCGTTTACGATAAATACTTATTTTGTTCGACAACATGAATCATATCATACCATATAACCCTTAAATGAACCATATCAGGATGTTTAGATGTATAGGTTATTAATTTATCGGCATAACGTGACATTATGTGATTGATACCGATCAACTTACAAAAAAAAATAAAAAAATTCGACTAAGGATTTGATATTTTCAAAATGTATTTGGTTGTGTTGGAAGCATTTTTGGAGTTTCTCGTCCCATATTAGAAAGTTACAAAAAATAGTTACAAAAAAGATAAAAACTTTATATAAGGTGAGCTCCCAAACGCTTATGTGTTTAAAAACAAAGAAAAGTGATCTTGATAAGAAGAGATTTATTTATTTTTTTAAAAAGCAAACCAATCTTCTCGCTTGAAGCTTATTGATCAATGGTGCATATTGTTTTAATCTTTTATACTTAGGATTCTCCATTGTTTTTCCAACATAGTATTGGGTTGATTTTGGTTATAGTGAGAGTTTTTAAACCAGAAAACAAGTTCTCTTGCATGCATGGTGTGAAAACAACTTCTCTCGCTTTTTCTTTGCTACAAGGAGTTACCATGTCCTTTGTCCATCTCTCTTGTAAACCCTACTGTCATTGTTGATGTGCTAGTTTAGGGGGCTACACTGATTTTGGACGCTTCTGTGCTAGGTCAACAACTAAGAGCAGCTTTTGGCTTGTTTCTGCTGATGGATAATATATGGACCAAAGGGAAGACTGGAGAGAGACTATGTAGATGGACCCAAAAGTATCTTTCTTTAATTGCTTCTCTTCCGACTTCCCTACTATTTTTCTGCTTCTGGGGTTTATGTGTCTCACACTCTTGCCATTGTCCTTACTTCTTTCATGAAAAAAGTACGTAAGGTGAATTGATGGCATCTTTTCTGTCCAGCTTGATTTAGCTCATTGATGGCTTCTTTTGATTTAGCTCTGGATATGTTCCGGTTAAAACCGACTATAGGCATTTAGGAAATACTGATGTTTATTTTGCGGCATTATTGTTACGTGGAAACAGATGCTATGTAGGCAGGGAGGAAGGACCGATGATCAAACCATCTACTCTCATCTACACTCATATACGAGAATGCTTTTTTTGAAACTTTTGAGAACATAGTAGAATATGGTGTGAATCCGTCACTTTTTGACAAACAAAAAGTTCATCCGGATTAAAAATTATCTCGAAATTAAATATATACATGTATATTTATAAATTAGTATTAAAGCTTTATTTAAACAAGACTAAGATATACATAAATCGTTGTCTTGTGCGTTTTGATTTAGTTCTTGTTTTCTTCAAATCTTTTTCTTTCTTAAGAATTATCAATCGGATAGCGTAAGCAACACTAAAATGGGTGAGCGATCATTTTTGAAACCCTAAGAGACATATCAATCTCTAACCATCTTCGACCTTAATCAATACGAGCCTAGGTGTGACGACAATTCGAACGACATACAAAATTTCAATTGAGGCGATCTCTTTTAATTAAGTGGTGAACATCGGGCTCGATCGCATGACCTAGGGACAACACTCCAAATCCATAACCAATGAGAACTCAACTAAGTAGACAACCCCTACCCTGAACCCGTCCCGTTGCCATTCTTACTTATAATATATTACAACCCCGAGTCTTGGCCAATAAGAAGTCTGTACCATACCTAAACGGGCCGCGTACAATTTACAAATAAGAGTTATTTTGTTGGTTCCAGCTTGGCCCGACCCGAGTTTCGAGTTTAACAGTGTTTGCCCAAGCTCGTTTATATTATCCATTTGCCAAGCTCGATCCCGCTCATGTTTGTTCAAATGGAACAAAAATAGTACTACTAGCCCAAGCCTTCTACAAGCAGAATATACTTCTCACCACAAAGCTACATATGATAAATTTAAGTAAAAGTTATATATTACTTAATAATCTCAGGCTGGACTAGAGTAATTTAATATAAACTGAACCTGTTCTGAAAAACTGACCGGGTCTTAAATTTCATTTCGGCCCTCCCTTACAGGCTACTAACTCATGCCTAAACATAGGACCGGGCTGATCGGACGGGGGTTCACCCGGCCCATTGTCAAACGCCTTTTTTTCCCGCCACGTTATTGCTATGAGAAAACAAAAAAGGAATTTCCATGACTATGAAATGCTGCTTCTCTGCTCCACAGTTTGTCATCATCGAAACCCTAAATCGCTTCTTCATATCTCTACTTCTCTTTCTCCCTTCAGCTCTCAAACCACCATAAACCCTAATAAATTCCCTCCTCGCAAAGGCAGACAAGCCGTGCGCCGTATTCTAAAACTCCTTTCCACAGATTCCCCTAATCTCCGGGAAATCCTAAAATCCCTTGAACCCTCTCCTCAATCAATCTCTTCTTCACAAGCTTCGGTTCTAATTACCGCGATTTCGAACCCTCTCATCTCTTTCGACTTTTACCGGTTTTTCAAGGCGTCGAAACCGATCTTCAAACCCGATTGGATTCTCTTTTGTTCTTTGGTGAAGTCTCAGCTTCAATCCATCAAGGATCCGGTTTTTCTTCAACGAAATGAAGAAACACAAGACTTCTCTCTCGCGTGATTGTATCCGGAGTTTCTTCCGACTTGTGATTCCCGATTGTGTTGAAATCACTGAATGTTTGTTGGGGAGGTGTTGGAAGAGAATGAATTTGATGAGGGTAACTACAATTACGTGATATCTCTTTATACGGAACATGGGTTGTGCAAAGAAGCGACTTTGATTGCAGAGAGAGCAAGAGCGAGGTCTGGAAACCCTAGTTTGGGATTCTATTCATGTTTGATGGATGTTCATAAGAAGAATGGGAATGCTAGAGAGGCAATGCATCTGTTTCTGGAGATGGAATAGAGAGGCGTTCTTGGAGATGAAGGAATCTATAGGGTTCTGTTAGGGATTCTCTGTTCTGTTGGATGGGTGAAGCTCTGTTGGGTAATTCTGGAAGAGATGAAGAAGGTTAGCTACAAAGTGGATGAATGTTTGGCTAGGGTTTTATTGATGAAATTTATTGAAGAAAACATGCTTTCAGAAGCTGGGTATTTCTTCAAAGAAGGTATACTTGATGATAAAGAGAGTTTATCTATATTCATGGATGCATTGACAGAGAAACAGAAGCCTTGGGAGGCTCTTGAACTGATTCAATACATGAGGAAATCTGGGTTAGATGTAGATGTTTGTGTTTATGCATCACTGATTCATGGCTGTGGAAAGAGTGGTTTTATTGAAGAAGCGAGGAAGATATTCTCTGAAATTAAATGTTGTGAGGGTATGAAGAACCAGGAATTGGTGTATGCGTCTATGATTTATGTGTATTCAAGAGCAGAAATGAGGGAATTGGCAGATAGAATTTGGCATGAAATGGAAACCACAACAGGGTTTAGAGGCAGTGCAGAGGCATTCTTGTACATAATGTCGATGTATGGAGCATTGGGTTTGGTTGAAGATGTTGTTAGGATGTTTGATCAGTGGAAGAGGAGTGGTTATTGTTTAAACGTTGATGGTTACGTTGTTTTGGTGGATGCCTTGAGCAAATCGGGTAAATTGAATCAAGCCAGTGATTGTCTCTTGGAGATGAGAGGGTCAGGACTCCATCCTACCAATTCGATTTTTTCATCTATAATGGAAGGGTATCTGCAAGTTGGTCTTGTGAATCATGCTATTGTATTTTTTGATGAATACAAGAGATTGAGGTTGGATGTAGATGGAGTGATTGGAGGTAGTGTTCTTAAGATTTTGATCAGTGCAGGTCGATATTCAGAATTCAGATTTTACTTAGATAAACTCACAAGGCAGGGAATACAGATTTCAAGAGATTCACGAGCTTTTTTGGTTGAAATGTGTAGTGATGAATCTTGTTTGAGAAAGCTTTCCCAACTGATTCAATGAAAACCTGCTAATATGTATGTATGCAAACCATCTAACTGTAAGCTAAATATTTTGCTGTGCATTCTTTTCTTCATAGAACTAAAGAGTGATACATTCAGCATGTTTCCATAGAAAAATATTTCCCTTTCATTTATGTTTATGGTAATTTTGACAGAACAATCCCACCCATCGTATGGCAGTACTGTTGAATTTAGATTAAACTTGGACAATATTTTCAACTGATTGAGTCATAGGAGAGGAAAAAAAATGGTGGCTCATGTACCAAACACATTATTAAATTGAATAACAAAAAAAAAACCATTTGAACAATCTGCATCTTTGATGAATTGTCATATTTCTACAAGTTCATGATCCGTTTAGTGATGATCAGGGTTTTAATTCAACTTTGTGACAGTCTTAACCATCCATGTCCTTATTAGTGCTAATATTAATGTTTTTCGATATTTTCTTAATTGACTACATCATGTGATTCAGGAAAGGCAGTGGCAAATGCCTTGAACATTAGTAGAAATTTGTGTTTTCATCAGGTTATTGTTTTGGTCTATCAGTTACCCCTTTTGTTGCAGACTGAGAACCCAGATTCAAGAAAGATATGCAACTGAAGTAACTTTTACACTAAACTACATATTATTAGGAAACATTGATACAACATGAACTTGGATGATACATTTAGTTCTCCTGTTCTGTGTAGTTTGAATTTCTTCAAGAAATTGAAGATCGTCGTGTTTCCTTTGGTAAATCAAGCTGTCAAGAATCTTTTTCCATAAAATCTGTGTTTAATTCTTTGCTCTCTCTGTATTAATGGAGGCTTGAATTTCTTCTAGAGTTCTTCCCTTGGTTTCTGGCACCATCTTTGCCACAAATAGAATGGTCATTGCAGAAACTCCAGAATAGAAGAAGAATGTACCTGAAAACCAAAGAATCATAGCATCAGTTTTCAAACCATACAAAGGCACTATATCCATGATTCCATGTTGTTTTTTTGATTTGAAATCCTCTCCACCTGCAGAGCTCCAGCTCATGAGAAAGTTGAAAGTGTAAGAAACAGCCCAAGCGCCAAACCAGTTGACCAGCGTCACCAAGCTACCGGCAGCTCCTTTCACATTTATAGGAAATATCTGTAACAAAAAAATATATTGAGGTAATTTCATAGTCATTTCCTCAAGGAATGTGAAATTTCTCTGTTCTGTTCTTTATAGTTATGCAAAGGATCTAACCAGTAAGAGTTAACAGTCTGAAAATTTCAACTTACCTCGGACATTATAACCCATGGAACTGCTCCCATTCCAATTGAGAACGATGCTATGTAAATCTGATTCATTGAAAAATAATACACAGAAACTGAATTATTATAACCCATAAATTGTTGCTGTTACTGAATTTGTGTACGAAAGAGGAAATTTAATTCATAATTTTTACTTACAAGTACTCCTGCAACAGCTAGTATTGGGATCCACTCAATTAGCAGCTCATTGTCCTAGTTCACAAAAGCTATCAGACTCTGATACAATGAAAGAACTACTTGTAAATTTACTAAAACAATTTACGAAAAATGAATTATTGAATGAATCCAATAGAAATCATTTTGAGGAAAGGAATATTTGAATGACTCCATTAGTAATCTACCTTGAGATAGAAAGAAATTCCAGTTAACAAGCAGCCTAAAAATGTTCCTGTCGCCGAAACCTGAAAACCAAACCGTCATTGTTCAAGGGATCCTATACTTTGATTTTGAGAGGTACGTGTTCTTTCTTCTTCTTTTTTTTTGTGAAATTTTGAGAGGTATGTGTTACTAAGTACTAACCATTATAAGCAGTCTTCTTCCTGATATGTCCATTAGGGATGCACCGATTACAGTTATTGGAACCTGAAAATCAGTTTCATGTGCAGTGAGTTATAACTTAAAAAAATAAAAAAAACTGAATGTTATTGGTACACAGAGAGAGAAATGAAAACCTGTATACAAGCATAGGCTACAGTTCCAATTTTTCCTGAAGAAAGTCCTGCAATCATATATGTTTAGAATTTAATTAAGACGGGTGACTGCATGAAGCATCCAAAAGAAGGTAATTGTGTATTTGTATTACCAGCTGAAATGAAAGTTTCGCTTGCATAAAATCCAATTCCATTTATTCCTCCAAATTGTTGGAATACCATTAATCCGACTCCGATCTGAACATGGTTGTCAAGTTAGCAATACAAGGTTTGATTAAATGGAGAATTCAATATTCTTGAAGTGATAAGAAAAAGCCATAGATGGATTCTGTAGAAATTCTACTTACAATGAATGGAGAATTCAATATTCTTGAAGTGATAAGTAAAAGCCATAGATGGATTATGTAGAAAATCTACTTACAATGACTGAACGGATATATTTTCTTTGAAACAAATCCAGCATTCTTGCTTTTGGGAGATACTGAAGAGTTTCGATATAATCCTGTCATGCAAAAAATAATATTCAGGTTTATCATATCTCCTAATTTTAATCAAATTTGTTTTGTTTCTACAGAATTGAAAGCAAGAACCTGGATTTCAGCAGCCTCATGAGAAACATCAGCATCCTTGCCGCGAAGCTTCCTTAGTGCAACTTCAAATTCTTTCTGGAGGCCAACCTTTGCCTGCAATGCAGGTAAGCTTGCCATCTTAAGTGTCATCATTTCACTTCTTTCTTACAACATAAGTGACATTTATTCACATGTAAGTGCTTACCAGCCATCTTGGCGACTCTGGAACAAAGCATAGTCCAAGAAGTAGGACAACACATGGTACAAGTCCTTCAAAACAAACCCCAACAATTAGCCCGATTTGGTAAATGGTATTACCTGATTCAATACTAGATGGAACTTTGGTTTGCTAAAGAAGTGGGTACTTTTGATTCTTATTTAGAAAAGAGCACATAATTATCTACGATACAAAAAATTTGCCAGTTAAAGCCAGTGTTCTCCAAGTTACGACTGTCCCTATTAAGAATGCAACTGATGATCCAGTTACAATCATTAGCTGCAGAAAAAGCAAAGAATCAGTCCTTAGCCTTTTGCTTTCACTCGTTAACATAGTGTTAAGTATCGGTCAATCCCAAGTCGGATCGGCCGATACAACTCAGGATCGGCTAGGGACGAGCAACGATCCCAAGCCGACCCGAAAATTGGTTAAGTTCTTTGACTCAATACAAAACCGAGTCAGATCGTCCGATACAGATGATCTGACTCGGTTTCAGACAAGTTAAATCGGATGATCCAATATGGATCTTCCGACATGCCTCAAAATTTTATGATTTTTAATAAAAGAAAATAAAATTGGTTCATGTTTGAATCGGCCGATCCCAAGTTGGGATCGGCAATCCAACTTGGTATCGGACCAGGACGATCCTCGATCCGATACTGAGTATCTGACTCGGTTTTGGACGAGTCAGATCAGACGATCCAAAATGGATCGTCCAACACCCCTCAAAATTTTATGATTTTTAATAATAAAAAAAAAATTTGGCCATGTTTGAATCGGCCGATCCCGAGTTGGGATCGGGCCAGTACGATCCCCGATCCAATACCGAATTTAAACACTATGCTCGCTAATCCACATTTAATCTCAATTTGAGAAGCATTATCATCCCACCTGATTCACAGTAGTGAGTCCCCCTCTTAGATTTTTCGGTGCTATTTCAGCTATGAATATTGGAACCTGTTCATCCATTTACTGAAGGTTTTTAAAACTAAAGATCAAATCATATAGCAAAGAGGAAATTGTTATTGACTAGCACATACCACATAGGAGAAAATTCCAAGCTTGAGCTCTATAATTAGGCTCATGAGCCGAGCCTGAGCCCCAAAAAAAGCTCATTATCTTAGTGAGCTTGAGCCGAGCTTGGATAGGCTCGGCTCGGTTTGTATATGAGATTATACATCCATATTCATATATCTTCTATTATATATTAATATTAAACCTACATATTAATATATTATATCTTATATAATAATAATAATCAACTATAATATTAATGTATTTGTACTAAGATAAGCTTTTTTGGGAGCCGAGCTTTTGCGAGCCGGGCCTGAGTCCAAATATTTTAACGAGCTTAAGCGGAGCCTTGCTCAAGGTTTACGAGCTTGAGCAGAGCTGGGCAAAGCTCGGCTTGTTTACAGCCCTATCTAGCAGGATTGCCACTTGTGCTTCGATGTGAATCAAAGGTTTAATTAACATGTAACAGTAAGCATACCTCTGCTAGAGATAAACCAAGATCACTACTAATTGCAGATTGAATGGGTGCAGAGTACCCCACCTGTAAAAACGTAAAAACCACAATTAAATGTTATTATGAAACAGAAGCTTACTAAATATTATGGTTACTGAGATTAATAAATTGTGTACTGAAATGTTTTGTAAGAACTCAACCCCATGGTTTGATAGAGCTTTAGCTTATCTTTTGTGCAGGTGATCCATGTCCTTAACTTATATTCATGACCAGCAGATTAGAATCTAAATATTTTTTCCATTTTCTCCCTCTCTTGTTATAATCAAGTTACATGAGTAGCAGTTGTTCTAGGAGAGATCTTAGTTTACTTACACAAGATCCAAATTCAAAAGAGCCGCAAACAGCAACAAAAGTGCTAAGCAAAACCATCCCCATGGAACCTCTATTGATGTTTTTACAGGATTCTTCATCCTTTTCATAAGCATCAATCTTCTCCCGGTCGATTAATGGTTTCTTCATCCCTTCTAGCCCTTCATTTTCACCATTCTTGACATCTTTATCGTGGTTAATCACCATATCAATCACTCAATAAAGAGATGAAGAGATAGGAGGTTATGGGGTGAAAGAAGAGATGGTTTCCTTTACATAGATGGGTATCATTCAAATGTGTTTATATAGCAATGTAGCTTGATATTTTGAAGCCAAGAAGTGATTGAAAAGCCTTAGAAAGAATCAAGAAAGAGAGAAGAGGGTGCATTTGTTGTATGAAGCTGTCACTGACGTAGGATCCTAATCAGCCCCATGATACTAAGAAATATAATAAACAAGAAACCAATTTCAATTGGAGGCTAAGTAGTCCTAAACCAGAAACATTTATGTAGCATTTTTGTCCGGATTTATTTAAGTCAAAAAAGCTTTTTGTAGTAATAACTATGGAGAGACCTTTATCAGTCAAAATCTTGGAATGTTTAATCTTACATAACCTACAATGATTATGATTCTTCTTCTGTTGCTTTGTAATTTTTTTTGGTAAATATCTTTCTTGATAGTTTTGTTTAGTAGATTTTTTTGGCTGATAAAAGACTTGATGAAGGATCTTGTATTTGGTTGTTTAAGCCACCACGGTTTTTTAATTTATGTTCTGTAAGCAGATCTAATTTGTGTGTTCATATATATATATATGAACACAGCGAACGTTTGTTCATTCATTCAACGTGCTTAGCTAAAGCCATCGATACATTGTTCCAATGAAGTTAATAGAGATATGCTTCCCAAGATTTTCCTCACATTATTTTAAGATTACTCTGTTACTCACAGGACATGGAAATATTATGTTTGAGGATATCATCATCAGAAAAAGAAAAAAATAAAGAGAAAGGTATCTTGTTGTATATAATATATCTCAAATTGCAAAGCCATGTTAGATATGACTCACTCTTGCTTGTCTTATTTTTGATTCTTCTGGTTTTGTAGTTTGGCTTCCTATCTGTTCTCCATGGGATCAGTAGCTGTTTTGGGACTCATTCCAGCCCCTAAACAGCAAAACAAATATTGACTTTTGGAATGGTTTTCTCCCACCCTTTTAAAGAAACCCAGTTTATTGAGCAGCATTACTGTCCCCCAGAATGTTTGACTGTATATTAGACTGATGTCTGGTGACCTTTCTATTAACGTTTAGGTCACCTTTTTTCTTTCTTTTTTTTTTTTTTTTTTTTTTGGTGACATGGAACCCCTGACCCCATTCACAAGGACCACAAGGCTATTTTGTGAGGGTGTAAAGAGCCATTACCCATCACACATATGGTCTACAGATCTTATGTGGGAACATTTGCCCCATATTATTTAGTATTAAAATGAGTATAAAAACCATTTAAAACCAAAGTAATCAGATTCAAAAACTTGGGATTGTATCCAAGCAGGATACAACTCATGCAAGAATTTGGTCATTTCGTGACATCACATGTTCAACATGTCAAAGATATTCGCTAGAGCAAATTGAATTGAAAACCAGGATTAATTAACTAATATTAGTTATATTGTTTTCATGTGTATTTTCTAGAAGTGCTTGTAACGAAGGTTTAATTAACTAATATAACCATATTAAGCAAATATTAGAATACGATTTAACGGGCTTTATACAACAGGATACATCCCTCTCTCTCGCTGGGGTTAAAAACCCCATCCGTGCTTGCTTTCTGATTATTTTGGACCTGACAAATTGTTTGAAGAAGCAAATACTGGAGGAAAAGGGGATGTCTAAGGAGTTCTGAAGGGTACAGAATAGTGCAATTTTAGGGATTCTTTCATGCACAATCTGGGTAGCTAGCTAGCTCTGGACACATCATCTCAGCAGTTGGAAAGGCAGCTACCCAGTAAAGGTCGTAGTACCATATTCATATATAACTAACAAAAAGAGAGACCGAGAGAGCCACCTCAAACTCAAAGACAGTAGCACAAATTTCTTGCAAAGGCAAAGGAGAACCTGCAGTGAAAACACATTGATCCTTCCATTCTGTTCGTGAGCATTACAGATCATAATCAACATCCCCACTTTGTTAGTACATTCATGCTAGCATAAAACCCTTACAACATCCTTTTCACTGGTAAACATTACACCAGTAAACGAGGTGCAACGCGAGCTCTGATGAAATGCAACCCATCGTTACAAATATGATCTTAAGTAATCAAACACACCTGAATAATGCAAAAAGAACGAAATAACAGCTCCAAAATTCATAAAAAGTGAGCCAATTTTCTACATTCTTGCAAAGCAGAAGATCAGTTAGGATCCATATACAATGCTGCAGTAATAAGTCCACAATGGACGAAAGTAAAAAGATTACAAAATGAATAAACTGTTACAACTGCATAATCAGAACACAAGCATATGCAGTTATCAAGCTTATTTAACATCCTTTACAAAGGAAATGGGAGACTAGCTGTAAGAGGGAGTAGTAGGAAATGTACCTCTCAATTAAAACTAAAAACCTACTCATCAACCCCTTTTCATCCACACAGTAGAAACTTCATGATCAGCGATAGTTCTCCATTAAAAGCTACTCATCAACCCTATTTTCGTCTGCAAAGTAGAAGAACCTTTATAATCAAGGGAGATCCAAGGTGCATCCAGCACTTCTGTTGAATTATCAGTGAAAGTTCTCAACTAAATAGAAAACCCCAACTGGCAGAAAGACTTGGGCTTCAAAACTCTTAATCCAATGTCTACAATGTACAATTGATACATGCAAATCAACAGACACCATTAGACCCTCTTCAGTCACTTGGGTTGGGCTAACAACCCACTTTAAGAATAATCGAACAAACACCTCCGCATCGTAACTGCGAATTTCCCAACCTTATCAGGGTGCAGGAGGATAGTGCATATACCAAAGCACATAACTGCAGTAGCCATAACTAAAATGAAAGGACGTGAGGTCATTATCGTACTTGAAAGAATACGACCGCAGAACTTTCTTGGCCATTCTTTCGTAAGTTTTATGTTCACAACAACTTCGTTGCTTAGAAGCGGAACAGTCTTACTGCCGTCTTGAAAAGTTGAACTTGCCTTTGCTTCTAAATTGCCTTCCTCTCTCCTCTCCATATCCTGCGACACCAGAAGACGAGATAATTGACGGAAGGGATTACTTAACAGCAGAAATCACCAAACTAGACTTTTGCAGATTGTATTCCTACAAACATTGAGGGCTTGGAAGTTCCAAGTTGAAGTAAAGATTGCTAATTTGTATAAATAGACACACCCAAAAGAACCATTTTATAAAAGCAGCAATTTTGTTAAGGCCTGAATTTGTAACAGAAGCAGTTAAAGACAATGAACCTTTTTCCCCCACAACAAAAAAAAAATCTACATATAAGAATTGGATTGAACAATTTATACTGGCGGGCAGCATATTTCCTAAAGCTGCACCATGACGAATTTGACTTTTAAAGTAGCGGTTTGTGCACACAAGAAGTCACAAGTGGCATAAGAGCATTTTCAACACCAAGCCAAAAGTGGGTTTCAGTGTTGAAAAATAGGACCAAAAACAAGTCAACTGAAGGATAAGTTCATCTGTAACCACGAACAGGGGGAAGATGCAGCATCAAAATCTGTTGTGAATTTTGGTTAAAAGAATATGCTGGTAAAGGGAAAAACATAGATCGACTGTGTTATTCTTTGACATTACTCAATTATATCGATGATAGTCTAGCAGTAAAATAGGAAAAACGGAAAAGTCAAGAACCTTCTAAACAGAGAAAGAGGAATACATAATGCACAACAACTATATACGTATGAATTCCAAAATAGTTTACCCAGTTAATAGTCTTTAACAAACTGGAAAGGAGACAGGACAAGTAATAAAGTTTTTTTTTTTAAATCAGTAGACAGGACAAGTAATAAAGTTGTTAAGACCCTGACCATGTCCTCTTCTACTGCTCAGCATAACAATTATGAAAAGATACACACGCGATGAATAAGGTAACTGTTAAAAACAAGCCATCTGTTTAAGGTCTATTAAAATCAGAGCTCAAACACAGACCATAACTGCAAACTACGTATACTAGATATCAACTCAAGATAACCAATGTGATAACCATTTCATTCCAGAGCTCAGATCATACATGATATCAAGAGAATATACATATATTGCGTAAAAAAATGGATACTTCACTTTCTATAGGTAAATATAAGATTGTATCGTAGAATCAAAAAGAGGCAATCCCAGTCTATACGGTCTCAATACAATGATGTTATCAAACAACAACATTGTTAACCAAAACAAAACAAAGTAAGGAGGCAATACAACAATATCCAAGACTCCAAACAAACAGAAACCTTACCTTAGTATTTGGCAGAGTAGAAAGCATGTTATTTTTTATGTAGTTTTGAGAAAAATAATCTCCTTTCAGAACAGAATTTCCCAAACGCAGTGCTAATCCCCCACTGCACTGAAGTCTTTGGTGCACAATTTCTCTAGCATGATCCAAATATTTCTCAAATAGCCTCATATCAGAATCATTGGTTCTGCATTCAACTTTATCCATCACAACCTCTATAGATTCCAATACTTTCTCCAAGATGGCGGTGGACTCATTCTGTATTAGAAAATTCAATAAACAAATGAATCTTTGAAGCTGTGTAGAAGTCAGAGGTTTTCCGATATTTTCCCATTTAGGCTCCCTTATCAACCATGCAATGTCTAAAAGAAGTTCAGACACTGCTGTTTGTCTCAATATACAATTCTCACAAGAGTAAGAAAGAGAATCAATAAAAGCAAACTGGTTTCTCTTTAAACAGAGAGATTCGTCAAACTTCTGCTGCACAATCTGCATTTCAGAACATATTTCTTTGCTCCCGAAGAGAACGGGGATGAAGTTTGATAAACCGGACTCATTTTCAACCTACAAAAGACAAAGAAAAGTTATTGTTCAGGTTGGACCTGGAATGTCACTAATAATTTCTTTAATGCTATTCAACAGTCATAATTCAAAACCAATATTTCGAACATATGTTTCTAGCTGAAGCTCAAAATGTGTCTTTGGTTATGCACCCCCAGCCCAAGGCACCTAAAACAAATATGTATCAATGAATGTATCCAAGAGCAGATAAAATAGAAGTGATTGAGGAGATCTGAACGTGTAAAATGGAGACACATAGGGCACAAGTGAGGTGAGATTCTGCAAATTGAAGAATCTACAAGGACTAGAGGAAGACCGAAAAGGATACAAATGAAGTCAGCCACAAATTATTTGAAGGCACATAAGCTAACAAAAGATATGGTATTTGATGAACTGGGATGGTAGAACAGTATCTGTGTTGCCCAACCTGACTACTTGGGATTCGTGAAAACAGATTGATAACATAGAAAATAGGCACTCAATTGGGAAAAACATCAAGAAGTTAGTGCGGTTCTTAGGGGTATTGCTTTTGATTAAGACAATGGAATTGGAGATCGAAAAGAGACGGTTAGAGAGATATAAATTTAATAAAGAGAAACACGTGCTTTTAACAAGGTCGGAGATTTGTGCTTCATAATGAAAAAGCATGCAATTAATGAAGGAGGAAAAAAGTATGTATTTACAAAATTTAATAATAGAATAAGATAAAAATAAAGAATAAAATGAGATATTACATTAACCAAAGGGGGAACATTGATAGATTGATGAAAGCATCAACACATTTTTCAAATTTTGTGCTATACCTAATTTGTTCACAATTCGTAAACCTATGCTTCAAATGCAGGGGCAGTGCCCTAGGTAGCCTGTAGCTGCTTTTGGTTACTAAGATCAAAGCGTTTCAGACACTGACAAAACCAAAACAACCCTTGCTCTAAATTAACAAGCTAACTGGGAAACCATAACATGATATAACCCTCAGATTCAGAAGAAACACAGTACATGTGCTGCTACGGGATCAATAAATATCCATCCAAGGATACTCTTCCATAGTTTCACATACAGGACAGTAAACAAAATTTGCCAAATACATCAAACCCGCCAACAAAGCTATAATCCAAAGTTAATACCTGCCTACCCAAACATGCCTAAGCAAGACACAAGACATAACAAAGTGCTTGGCATAAATGTCCCATGGTGCAAGAAAATGAATTTAGATATTGTTTCACTTTTTTATAATAATAAAAAAATGAAAAAGAAAAAGAAAAAAAAAAGGGACCAATTACCGAGTAGACAGCCAGCCTAAACAACTTGAAACCCATTGAAATGTATAAGCCTATTCAAATTAAATCAGTTGCATACAGCTAGTTAGTCACCATTCAACATGCTCATAATGAAATATCTACTGGTACTTATCCCATCAATGTGAAGCAAGACACAAAGTTTGCGAAGTACCAACCTCAATAAATGCAGGACCAAAAAGCTTTGGTTCAGTATGAGATATGTGTATCTTGAACATCTGATGGTCATGACTCTGAGCAATGTACTCTTCAGTTTTTCGATGAGGAATTGCAAGACAATAATCGTATGCTAGATATTTTCCAGCAAATGAAACAAGAAACCTGGCACAGTAACCATCTTTATTATATCAACCAAATGGAACATCTTTAAATTCTGCCACAAAATACTATGAACAGCTTCAGAGGATTCCAAGCATATGTATCATGAAAGATTATTTGAACACAGAATCAATCTCCAGGATATTGTTATCAATCGTCGATTAGGATGTGAAAAAACCATAAAGACAAACAAGAAAGGCCCACTTGGGGAAGGGCATGATATAAGGGCGGAGGTGGAATTTCTTCTTTTTTCGCATTAGACAGGCTAAGAGATTGCAATTGAACAAGACAATGATCGAAGGGGATTCAGATACAGTTATCAAATGGATGAAAGGTGGGGCTATTGTATCATGGAGATTGAAGAGCACCATTAGACTTGTGAGAGAGCATTATCTTTGAATATTTAAATTTCTTAGATATATTGATTAGGTTTAATGCGACAGCAGATGGGTTGGCAAAAAGGGGGCTGCATAGGAAGGGTATGGTGTTTGGCAATGATGCAATGGCAAAATTTATGTAAATGCCAACAAATATAGCTTTTTCCTTGAGAAGTAATTTTATTGTTATTCATTTAAATAACAGACAGATAGATAGATATAGACAGAGCGAGCTACAGGCGTAAAAGATTCAAAATGGAAGGGGGCTGCATGAGGGGATAAGATCAAAGATTGGGGTCACAGATGTGTACCATTAGGTATTTCGTTTATGATAACTTGAAAATCGTTATGAGGCAAATAACTGGAGGATCTTACGGCATAGATCGAGAATGTAACAGGTACATCTATATTCCCATGAGAAACTATTTCACTGTTTCCATTATTAGTTTTGTCCATTAATCATTCAATAGAAACGGAACAACAAAAGAGGAAAATAAGATGCTTGTTAACTGAACATAAAAGTTCATTGCTTCAGAATCTCAACTGCCAATGATATATTAGTGACTCCTCTTACATATCTTCAACCCCGAGTATGAAAAATCTCATAAATGCCTGGGCAGGGTTGACAAGCTCAGACATGACCACAACCTAATCGTTGCAGGATGATCTAAAGTTCCATTTAATGAACCAAAAAATTAGTTATAAATTATTGTCAAGCTTCTTATCTAATTTGGTCAAACATTCCAAAAATTAACATCCAAGTTGTATCTGGATTTGATAAGGATTGTTTTCAATAAATGGGCTCTCACCTAAATGTGGCTACCAATTTAAAATGATAAATGAATATCATATTAGCAAACTATTAATGAATATGCATCACAATCACTGTGGCTAATCTTAACTTGAAGAAAAAAAAAAGGACCACATAAAATCCTCATGCACTTGAGGTAGATAATTAATAGTCATGACTCATGAGCACTACAGAATGGATAATAACCAGAATGGAAAGTTGATGTCTAGAACATTAAAAATTATAAATAACACTCAACTATTAGCACAAGAACAAAACTGATCACATCAAAAGATACAAAATCAGATACGTTTGGCAGAATTTTATTCAAACGAGTATCATGGACAGGTAATAGTATCATACCGAAATTTAGCTTGGAGGAGATTACTGCCACAAGCAACAAACTCCATAGGTTTGCCAACCTCAAAAAAGGTAGGATGAACATAATGAAGCCTTGGTGCCGGCACCTTGATCTTGACATTTGTTACCAACGATCCATCTACATCCAACCCCAACTTATAAGCAAGGAAAGAGAAATTCAAAATCTCATAAAAGTTGCCTCTCCAAAATGAGAAACTGAAATTCAAGTAGAGCATCTAAATCTTGTGTAAAGTCCTACAAACTGATCAAGTATCTGTAGGAAAACGTGCTCTACTGACAACAGAAAATACTAATCTCAAAACATTTTATTTTAGTTGATGAGGGAGAAAATTATTAGCAAGCCGGTAGCAAAACTGCAACGGGGCCTCTAGCTTGGATAATACCATAAAGGGACTGTTGACAAGTTATGCCTGTATAGTACAGAACACCAGCTAGGTTCAACGAAGTGAACTCCATCCCCTTGAATTCTTTAAGGTCAGAAGATTAATGGAGTATATTTCTAGAGGATCCATATCCACCAGGATATAATCCTCATGTACATTGCAATTTTCCACCACCTATGCACGTGTCTACTGTCACCGTGTCCCTTACATACTATCCTAAATATCCACCTATGGAGATGTTGGTGTATATCAGTCTAAAGGAGTATGAGAGATATATGAGGGAGTATACGGACTGATATCATCATAACATGAGTTGGCAACAGTATTGCCATTATGTCGAGTTCATGTATTATGGTCAGAGGCGTGGAGGTGGACATGACGGAGGAGATGACTTTGAGGCAGCTATGCACTCCCTATGGCTGCGATGGCTCATTTATTCTTATATTTGGAGCCTTGAACCTAACGTTGGATTGTATATCTTTTATGGAGTTGTATAACCTTTTTTTTCATTGCCATTCTATATAGCTTTGTTCAATGTTGATCACTTGATTGTATTTGGCCATATCTGAGTACATATACACAACTTACTTCCATTTTTGTCATATTTTGAGTTATTTTCATTTCATTATCACTTATTTTCATGTCACTATAGTTTAATACTATAGTTCAATCATTTAGGCATTTATAATGTATTTTTCCCATACAGGCACGCATCCACACTTGCCTACATGTGTTAATGTAGATGTAAGTATATTTTTTCATATTTTTGGTTTTTTATTTGTATTTTACTCATTTAAAACCCTTAAAATTTGTATTTAAATTTCCTTTTTTTTCCAATATTTCTCTCACCTAGTGAAATATTCCACCATTTCAGTAAAATTTCAGGCAAAATCATAATTAAAAACCTTGGGACCTAGTAGGCTTCAAATCATGTAAAATCAAAAATTTAGTTAGTTTCCATCACAAAAAGCTTTCTGAAAGAAGAACATTAGGATTTACTAAAGAACTGATTCTCATAAGAATCAATAGCAGATCCTCCAAACATGTAAAATCCCAATTCAACACGAGAAGTGTGATAATTCTGACACATATCTTCATGAGTATGTCAACACGAATCAACCAAATCAATAACAACCTATCAATGAATAGCATACTTGCACTGCCACATATATTCTGAAAAAAAAAGGATAAAATAGTAAGAAGACATGCTATGTTCAGCAAAAGATAAAATAAATAAATGATATACATATGTGTTTTAACACATACGGATTCAGACTTACAAGACACAAACTCACCTTTCAGAACCTGAAAAATCTTGTTGTTTAAATTAACAAGTATAGTGCTTTTTCCAGATAGCATACTTCCACGTTCTGTGACAAAGTCACGTATATAAGAAGAAGGCTCTTCAGATAACTGCTTAATGGAAAATAAAAGGGGGTTCAAAATTAAATCTTGCCAAGTCATCCAAGAAAAGAATGTTGCATCTTCAAAGGAAGGGAACACCCGACTATGAATACACTAAAATAAAGCAGCAGAGAAGAACAACACAATCTAGGTCCTTATAGAGGTCAAGAGTGACACAAAGAAACATAAGAAATACAAAAGTTATAAGCACGGTAGGTAATTCTATGCCATTATTCTGATCCCCCTTTTAAAAATAAAATAAATGTTAAGGAAAAAGTAAATGAATGTGAGTATCATATAAACAAGGAAACATACATCACACTTCATTTGTATACAAATAATAGTTAATACAAAACAACAACAACACCACCACCACCAACAACAACAACAAAATTTAAAAATAATAATAAAGACAAACAAGCGGTTAGTTGCCCAGCAAGATGGGAGAGAGAGAGAGAGAGAGAGAGAGAGAGAGAATCATAACAACACTTCCAGAACTTGACGAAACATTACGCAACACTTAAATCCTAGTGCATTATGAAATAGTTCAATCCTTATGCAAACGGTGCATTTTGTTTTAGATCTGTTATAAAATCTTTTAGAACAACACCTATGACCAGATAAAGCTTTAAAACTTAAACAACTAGCCATCCGACTTAAAACAAGGTTTGGCAAGTTGAGTACAATAATTGACCAGTTAAATTGGAAAATTCAACAAGAAACTTTTGAAAGGCCACAATCCAAAAACAAATGAAAAGGTTGAACAATGATATAAATTCAGACCTATGAACAAGATGTATCTTTCAGATCAGTTCAGCCACAAGTATGAGCTCTAAATTGTGACAACAATATAGCGATCTCATCTTATTTCGATGTTTATCATTTTCCATTAAGGTACAATCTATTAAAGATTGCACAAAGTTGCATGAAGTGAAGTACAGAAAAATTGAAATATGACCACCAATTCAAAAGAAAAATAAACCAAAAACTTCAAGCCATAAAGCAATATGGACCAAAGTTGTGCATATGGACATGAATATTAATAGCATATATACATTCATATGGATACGCATGCACAGCTATCTATCCAAGTAACATACAGATAACACAGTTGTAGTGTTCTTAATTTCCCATATACGCACTTAAATGGTAAAGTTTAAGATGGAAACGACAAAATTTGGGTACCTTCTGATTCATTGTGAAGTGGATTACAGAGTTTGGAACGTCTCTCTAGATTCAGGTGCCCTTGGGTGATACCTTTTGGCTTTGAGGCAGCTCTTTTGGAGTGGGGTCGGAGGAAAAGGGAAAGGGAGATATACAGTGCTTTGGAGTATGTGTATGTCCACTTCTGCTATTTGCTGTCTATTTGGTAGGATATTCAATGGGGTGGAGTATGAGGAGACAGCCATTGCAAGAGAGCCATCTCCTTTTTATTTTAGTGGGCATCTATTCTCTTAAAGAATTTAAGGATGTGTCCTACTCAGAGTTTGTAAAAATTGGGTCGCTTTGCTCTCCATGTAACTAGTTTTTTTAGGCTCTTTGTTATCAATCTTGCTAGCTATATACTTTTCGTGTACTTATAATTTGAAAACTTTCATGTAATCTCTCATCGTTACATAACATTCTCTTTTTACTGATAAAAAAAATTGAAAATAAAAATGCCTACCAGATAAGTTTTTTATTTCGTTGAAAGGAGAGACGGTTCGCATCTTCCCTGACAGGGATGGGAACAGCCTTCAGGCTTTCCTATTATCACACATCGGTTAAGGGCCTTAAGGCTATCCGCTTCGGTGAATCTTACCCAAATTTTACTTTTCAAAAAAAATAAATAAAAATAGCACTAGAATTTTTAAAAAAGAGGGCAGACATCAGTTGCAACAACCATGGTTATTGTAATTTCTAGAATCTTCAGGGTTCAGGCGATGCCCGCCTAGGCTGAGTGTGCCTAGGCGAGCACTTAGACACCTGGGTGACCCCTTAGGCTACAACCTACAAAGGCGACCGCCTGGTTGCCTAATTTTTCCGGGCAGTCACGGATGTGCAAAAAGGTTCAATTAGTGTAATTTACATTTTAGTAATTTAGTTAATACTATTAACTAAAACTTATTTATGTTATTTGTTTTAAATTAGTTTGTTAATTAAAACTTAATTATGTTTTTGTTTTTAAATCTAACCCAAAAGCTTAAAGGTGAAGAACCAACACCAAAGTTGAAGCTCCAAACCAGTCGGCAGCAGGTATGTCCTCTCCCTTTTTTCTGCCCAACAACTGCCAACTGCCCCCTGTTTTTTTTTGTTTTTTGCTAAATCTGTTTTCTGAAATTGGTTTCTAACTATCTGAATTATGAAATTATTATTTTTGTTTTCTGAAATTATTAATTCTGTTTCTAACTGCCTGAATTATGAAATTATTATTTCTGTTTTCTGAAATTGGTTTCATGTTCAATTGTTTAGTTTAATAGAACCCTCTTTATGCATAAATCACTTGAAGTCCTGTTTTGCTTTCATATTCAATTGATTATTTTAAAAAATCAAAAACTAACTGTTATGTACTTCAGTAGTTGTCTTATTTTACATCTTTTTTATTAGATTAATTTTCATGTTTTTCTTTGTTATTTTTCTAAAATTAGTTTAATTAGATTTATTTCCAATGATATATATGTCATCTATTTACAACAGGGTTTTTTGTAAAAAAAAAAATCTAGGCGTTTTGATAACCTTGGCAACAACCAACTTTTAACACACTGCTATCTAGGCTACAATATATAACATATCATAAACCTAATAGAGATTATGAAAGGCACTAGTTATTCCAATACCTTCTCCCACATAAGTTGTGGCATTGCAATGAATGCAGTCAAGATTGTACACCCAGGACGGATGTAACCCTCTAATTCAACTGGCATGCTGGCTAACCATTGGAATATCTACAAATTACAATAACAACAGGTATTAAGCAACTTCTAGCATATCAATGGAAAAGATATTAATATCCCTCCAAATACTAAACTGCAATAATAATCCTTTAGAAATACTTGGTGCCGAAGCCGTCTGGGAAATTCAGCAGGATTCCAATCATAAAGCTTGAATGATATTCGACCTGTAGGACACTACAAACAAATAATGAATCATTACCTGTCAATTTAGATGTCAGATACTAGCAAATGTACAAGCATCGTTTGGTCACATATACCATTGTAAAGAAAAAGTGGAGAGAAAGGCAAACCAGCTAATAGGCAATCAACTAAGACCTACCATAGATGAATAAGAACTCTTATTATCACAGAAGGATGAAGAAAGAGCGTTTTTGGAATCATCTTTTCTTCCTTCCATCTGTTTTCCACGAGAAGCCACAACAGATACAACTTTGTCACCATGGGTATTCTGAGAATCAGGAGCTGAGCAAAAAGGGGAAATATGTGCATCTTCAGATTCCAATATTGTTTCTCCTTCAGTTGTCTGGTTGCTCAAGGATATGCTATCTGTACCAATACCAGTTCAAATAAGCCATTCAACATCTACCAAGATAGTAAGCCAAAGTCAATGATAGAAATAACACCGAGGGTATTTTATATGGCAGGGGGCATTTATCGAATTCACTAACATCTCAAAACTCGCATCCTTTACTGCTCCCAATAACACGTTCATAAGTAGTTCTTTCTAGCAAACAAAAGTGAAAGCAACTGCATAAATTAATGATACCTTTCTCTGCTTCACCATCACAAGAAACATCTCGAACCAGCAGATCTCTTTGAGGCTCGTTTTCAACTGCACTTCTAACATCAATCAATTTTCTTCGCCGCCTATCGTTGTGCCTCTCTAATTTTCTTCTACAACTACGTTTACCTTCATCAAAATCTGACAATATATGAAACCTGACAATGGAATTGGTAGATCAGCAGAAATCCAAATTGCAAGGACATATACAAACTACTCTGGCATTCATCCTGGCCAATAAATGTATTCATCATTAAATCAACAGAAACAGTAGCATAGTCATGATTTCGGTTAACAATCACTTTATTTTCCTCAATGTTCATCCAATTTTTGTTACCAAATGCTTTCATCTGGATTTCTACAAAATCATGACCACAGGGACTCATAAAAAAAATGGATATGCAGAATCCACCTTCTTATCCTATGTGCCTAGATTTGCCAATGAGATTGCCGAGTCGTGCCAAAATAGATAGAGGGATGAATCTAACTGTGGAGCAGTTCTTTCAAATAGAAAGTTTTTCTTTATTCTTTTTCTTTTTTTCTCTTTCTTTCACCCCTCTCACAAATATGGTGGAGCAGTTCTTCCAAATTGCAAGCTCTTTCTTCTCTTTTTTTTTCCTCTTTCTTCCACCCCTCTCACGGATGTGATTGAGTTTTGAATGTTTTCTTTCCTTTTCTTACGGGATCTTCATTAAGCATTTGCAAAAAGGAAATGTAAAAAATGAATTAGCAAATAATAGAATCTTACTCAGAAGATAGAATAATGATGTTCAATAGTTCCATTTCCATTAATTGGCAGTTGGTGCAAAAGTAACATCTCAACGACTAGAAAAGAATGAGACAGAGATACAACCAACAGTAGCATGAAAGCTCTTATAGAGAACAATGAAAGGTCCACATGAATAAAATGACATCCATAGATATTGACACCTTTAAGACACCAGCATAATAGATATCAGATACTTGATAACTCTGTATTCAGTAGCAATGAAGCCAAAAAAAATGTTCAGGAAAACACAGGAGGGCTTAATAAGAGGGATATTTAGTGAACAAATCATTAAATACTTGAAAACAAGGTAGCTTTACTATTGTATTCCCCGAAACTCAAAATTCTAAAATGCAGCAAGCAAGATCGTGACTATTTTTCTTTTTTCTTTTTTTGAAATGTACTGAACTATTTAATTAAGCAGATAGAAGAGAAGGTACAAAAGGATGAATTGCTGAGAAGGGAATACCAACCCAGAAACAAAAGGAAGAAAACCAGCAAGAAAGTAAAGAAAAATAAAAATGAGGGGAATGGGGGGAAATCCACCACATTAAAGCTCCTCATTCCCCATACTGAATCCTAGAAAACAACCTGTAGCATCTCACTCTACTCCTGATCCAGAGGACGTGAAACATCTCAACCATCTGAGCTCCCCTTTTGGCCAACCACAAACACATAGCTGAAGAAGATATCTAAGATATGATGATGAAAGAATCACCCTCCAGCTCCAATTGAGTGAAACCAATAGATCCCGCCTTCTTCAAACCTGTTGCTAAGGAAAGAATATATGCTCTAATTGAATCTCCCCAACCAACGTTACCCAATAAAATCTGTAGAATGTGCTGTGCAGGGTCTTGAAATAACCCACCGATCCCAAAATCCCCTGGGTTACCCCACATATAGCCATCAAAGTTGAGTTTTACTGCTCCAAATCAGGGTGGAGTCCATCTCCTCTGAATATCTGAGAAAGATCGAGTGAATAGTGTCTGCCAATCCCTGCTAAAGTGCTAATAGTCAACATATAACACTCGCTGAACTCATCTAAATGAAAAGCCCACTCTGCTCCTCTCCTAAGTATGGTATTAATAAGAGCCTGCTCAGTCTTCCTTCATCAAATATACATCTGTTTCTTTCGTCCCATGTCATTTATATAAGGGCAAAGATCAAACACCTCCAAAACATTCTACCCCCGTGAGTCTCCAATATCTGGCAAGCTGAAGAAAGGATACGAGCGTCACCCAAGCAACATGTACTTGTGCTAACAACTCAAACCACAGATCTCTAGCTATACTCAATGGATAAATGATGGTCCACGGACTCTACATGATCTAGGCACATGACATAGACTTGGGGTGAGGTGAAATCGCAAGATCTTTCCTTCTCTGTAAGTTATCACAAGTGTTGATCCTATTACGAATAGCAGTCCACAAAAAGGCTTTGATTTCTAGGTGTGATTGGAGACTTCTAAAGGAAACGATAAGGACACCCCACCAAGGGAAAGTCCCTATCTCTACGAATGATATTCAAGAACTCGTGGAAAATATCCCTCATGATTTAAAATATCATATCGAGATAGCGTATCGGCCGACCCAAAAAAAGATACGTATCGGGATACATATTGGCTATGCATGGATACACTGTGAAATCATGGATACAGTGGATACGCAAGGAAAATGTTGGATACATAACATAAGATTCACTTATATGTAAAGATAAGTTAAAAATATGATAAATTGACATGTTTTTAAACCTAATCTAGGATGACATTGTGTACTTTTATTTTAAAAAAAAATAGAAACTATTGAATCATTTATTTAAAAATATTAAATTATTTTATATTCAAACATCATTTTTTCAAACATTATGATTAATCAATTAAGCTGATATATTTGCCTCAGCTTCATCTTACGTAAAAACTTTAGGTCAAAACAATATTAATTAATAGGTTTTTTTCTAACAAACGATAATTTATTATTTTTTGAAAAATCTCTAAGAACCCGATTGGTTCATGGAATTGAAGGTGGAATTGGGGCCTCCAATTCCAATTTTTCCGTTTGGGAATGCATTAAGGAATTGGAATTCGAATTCTACATGAATTCCACGGAATTCATTTTTAGGCTATTTTGAAGCTGCCAAATTCATAGGGGGGAGGCTGTTAATTGCAATTCTCTACCCCGTGGATTTCAAATGGATGTCAGGTCGGTCGGATTTACATCTAT
>JAUPMG010000011.1:9126396-9160808 GCA_031762675.1 Pachysandra terminalis
CCCCCCCCCCCCCCCCCCCCATTTTTGCTTGTACCATTCAATATAGTTTTTTCCTTACGAATTAGATTGCTGTTATTCATTAATTACACACACACACACACATATGTGAATGAGGATAATAGTAGGGGAGGTAGAAGATATAACAGTTAATTTCTGTAATCCATAAGATATTTACAAACTGAGAGGATAAGATCAAAGATTGGGATGACAGACGTGTACCATTAGGTATTTCGTTTATGATAACTTGAAAATCTTTAAGAGGCAAATAACTGGAGGATCTTAGGGCACAGATGGAGAATGTAAAAGATACATCTACATTCCCATAAGAAATTATTTCACTGTTTCCATTATTAGTTTTGTCCATTAATCATTCAATAGAAATGGGACAACAAGAAAGGAAAATAAGATGCTTGTTAACTGAACATAAAAGTTCATTGCTTCAGAATCTCAACTGCCAATGATATATCAGTCTCTTATATATCTTCAACCCCGAGTATGAAAAATCTCATAAATGCCTGTTCAGGGTTGACAAGCTCAGAGATGACCACAACCTAGTCGCTGCAGGATGATGTAAAGTTCCATTTAATGAACCAAAAAAATAGTTATAAATCATTGTCAAACTTCCTATCTAATTTTTTTGGTCAAACATTCCAAAAATTTACATCCAAGTTGTATCTGGATTTAACAAGGATTG
The DNA here is from genome assembly GCA_031762675.1 of Pachysandra terminalis. Lineage (NCBI taxonomy): Eukaryota > Viridiplantae > Streptophyta > Magnoliopsida > Buxales > Buxaceae > Pachysandra > Pachysandra terminalis. The sequence continues at coordinate 9,127,091 of JAUPMG010000011.1, forward strand.
TTTTCAATAAATGAGCACTCACCTCAATGCGGTTACCAATTTAAAATAATAAATGACTATCATATTAGCAAACCATTAATGAATATGCATCACAATCACTGGTTAATCTTAAATTGCCGCACAAAAGGGCCACATAAAATCACACTCAACTATTAGCACAAGAACAAAACCGGTCACATCAAAAGATATAAAATCAGATACAGTTGGCAGAATTTTATTCAAACGAGTACCATACCGAAATTTAGCTTGGAGGAGATTACTGCCACAAGCAACAAACTCCATAGGTTTTCCAGCCTCGAAAAAGGTAGGATGAACATAATGAAGCCTTGGTGCCAGTACCTTAATCTTGCCATTTGTTACCAACGATCCATCTACATCCAAGCCCAACTTATAAGCAAGGAAAGAGAAACTCAAAATTTCAGAAAAATTGCATATACAAAATGAGAAACTGAAATTCAAGTAGAGCATCTAAATCTTGTGTAAAGTTCTACAAACTGAACAACAAGTATCTGTAGGAAAATGTGCTCTATTGACAACAGTAAATACTAATCTCATGCATTTTATTTTCATTGATGAGGGAGAAAATTATTAGAAAGACAGTAGCAAAACTGCACCAGGCCTCTAGCTTGGATAATACCATAAAGGGACTGTTGACAAATTATGAATGTATGGTACAGAACACCAGCTAGGTTCAAAGAAGTGAACTCCGTCCCCTTGAATTCTTTAAGTTCAGAGGATTAATGGAATACATTTCCAGAGAATCTATATCCACCAGGATATAATCCTCATGTCTATCCCAATTTTCCACCACCTATGCACAGGCTTACTGTCACCGTGTCTGCTACATACTGTCCTCGATATCCACCTATGGGGATGTTGGTGTATATCAGTATAAAGAAGTATGATAGATATATGAGTATACGGACTGATATCATCATACAATGAGTTGGCAACAGTATTGCCATTATGTTGAGTCCATGTATTATGGTCAGAGGCTTGGGGGTGGAGATGACAGAGGAGATGACTTCGAGGCAGCTAGGCACTCTCTATGGTTGTGATGGCTCATTTATTCTTGTATTTGGAGTCTTGGACCTGATGTTGGATTGTACATGTTTTATGGAGTTGTTTAACCTTTTTTTTTCATTTTCATTCTATATAACTTTGTTCTATGTTGATCACTTGATTGTATTTGGCCATACCTGAGTTCTATGTTGATCACATGATTCTATACACAATTTTTTGTCATATTTTAAGAACTTTCCAATTCATTATCTCTTAGTTTCATGTCACTATAGTTTAACACTATAGTTGAATCATTTAGGCATTTATACTTAATTTTTTCCGTACAGAGTGCGCATCCATACTTGCCTACATATATGTTAATGTATATGTAAGCATATTTTTTTAACACTAGTTAAATCATTTAGGCATTCATACTTTATTTTTTCCGTACAGAGTGCGCATCCATAGTTGAATCATTTAGGCATTGCCTATATATGTTTTTAGGTGCATTTCACTCTCATTTAAAACCCTTAAAATTTGGATTTAAAATTCATTTTTTTTCCAACATTTTCCCAATATTTCTCTCACCTAGCGAAATAAATTTGGATTTAAAATTCCGTTTTTTTTTCCAACATTTTCCCAATATTTCTCTCACCTAATGAAATACTCCACCATTTCAGTAACATTTCAGGCAAAATCATAATTAAAAACCGTGGGACCTAGTAGACTCCAAATCATGTAGAATCAAAAATTTAGTTAGTTTCCATCACAAAAAGGTTTCTGAAAGAGGAACATTAGGATTTACCAAAGAACCGATTCTCATAAAAATCAATAACAGATACTCCAAACGTGTAAAATCCCAATTCAACACAAGAAGTGTGATAATTCTGATACAAATCTTCACGAGTATGTCAACACGAATCAACCAAATCAATAACAACCTATCAATGCATAGGATACTTATATTCTGAAAAAAGAAAATAATATAGTAAAAAGACATGCTATGTTCGGCAAAAGATAAAAATAAATAAATGATATACATATCTGTTTTAACACATACGGATTCAAACTCACAGAACACAAACTCACCTTTCAGAACCTGAAAAATCATGTTGTTTAAATTAACAAGTATAGTGCCTTTTCCAGAAAGCATACTTCCACGTTCTGTGACAAAGTCACGTACATAAGAAGAAGGCTCTTCAGATAACTGCTTAATGGAAAATAAAAGATAGGAAATAAAAGGGGGTTAAAATTAAATCTTGCTCAGTCATCCAAGAATGTTGTATCGTCAAAGGAAGAGACCACCCGACTATGAATACACTAAAATAAAGCAGAAGATAAGTAACGCAATCTAGGTCCTTGTAGAGGTCAAGAGAGACGCAAAGAAACAGAACAAATAAAAAAGATACAATCTACGCAAAAATTCTGATCCCCTTTTAAAAATAAAAGATATGCTAAGGAAAAAGTAAATGAATGTGAATATCATATAAACAAGGAAACATATATCACACTTCATTTGTATACAAATAATAGTTGATACAAAACAACAAAATTTAAAAATAATAATAAAGACAAACAAGCAGTTAGTTGCCCAGCAAGTTGGGAGAGGAGTGATGACAGAAAAAGGAAATGGGAGAGAGAGAGAGAGAGTCATAACAACACTACCAGAACTTGCTGCAACATTACGAAACACTTAAATCCTAGTGCAAATGATGCATTTTGTTTGTAGATCTGTTTGCTATTTCATACAACATATTACAATGTCCAATTGTTTAGAACTACACCTATGACCAGATCAAGCTTTAAAACTTAAACAACTAGCCATCTGACTTCAAACAAGGTTTGGCAAGTTGAGAGCAATAATTGACCACTTAACCTGGAAAATTCAACAAGAAATTTTTGAAAGGTCACAATCCAAAAGCAAATGAAAAGGTTGAACAATGGTGTAAATTCAGACCTATGAACAAGATGTATCTTTCAGATCAGTTGAGCCACGAGTAAGACTAAATTGTGACAACAATATAGCGATCTCATCTTATTTCGATGTTTATCATTTTCCGTCAAGGAACAATCTATTAAAGATTGCGCAAAGTTGCATGAACTGAACTACAGAAAAATTGAAATATGGCCAAAATAAACCAAAAACTTCAAGCCATATAGCAATATAGACTAAAGTTGCGCATATGGACATGAATTTTAATAGCATATATACATTCATATGGATCTGCATGCACAACTATCATCAAGTAACATATAGATAACAAAATTGTAGTTTTCTTGATTTCTCATGTACGCACTTAAAATGGTAAAGTTTAAGATTGAAATGACAAAATTTAGGTACCTTCTGATTCATTGTGTAGTGGATTACAGAGTTTGGGGCTTCTCTCTAGATTTGGGAGCCCTTGGGTGATGCCTTCTGGCTTTGAGGCAGCTCTTTTCGAGTGGGATCGGAGGAAAAGGGAAAGGGAGATATACATTGCTTTGGAGTATGTGTAAGTCCCCTTCTGCTATTTGCTGTGCTATCACTTAGAAGGATATTCAAAGGAGTGGAATATGAGGTGGCAGCCATTGCAAGAAAGCCATCTCCTTTTCATTTTAGTGGGCATCTATTCTTAAAAAGTTTAAGAATGGTCCTACTTAGAGTTTGTAACAATTGGGCCGCTTTGCTCTCTATGTAACTGGTTTTTTTAGGCTCTTTGTTGTCAGTCTTGCCTGCTGTATACTTTTCGTGTACTCAGAATTTGGAAACTTTCATGTAATCTCTCATTGTTATATAACATTCTATTTTACTCAGAATTTAGAAACCCCCCGGTGTTGGCAGCCTTAAGCTTAATTTTGATGGCTCGTCTATTGGCAACCCCGGCCCTTCCGGAGTGGGTAGTCTCTTCCGTGATCATTCCAGTCATATTCTTCAGGTTTTCTCTGGCCCGATTGACGAGGGAGATTCGATGTGTGCTGAGCTTCAGGCTCTTATTACCGGTCTGAGAGAGACGAGGGAGCACGGTTTTGAATCCCTAGAGCTGCAGAGGGATTCCAAATCTGTGATCTCATGAATGGTGAGCTCTGGGAGATGCCATTGGAGATATATACACTTGATTCGGCTTGCTTGCTCGCTATGTGATGGGCTGCGTATCTCCTTCTCTCATATCCCGAGGACAGCGAACGAGTTGGCAGATGCTTTAGCTAGGAGGGGTGTTGAGAGGGTGGGCTGTTCTCGCCCCCCCCCGGTCTGAGGAGATGCCTGGGAGCTAGGACGTGGTGGTGTTTGGTTTTTGCGTTTCCTTGCTCTTTTATCTTTTCTTTTCCTTGTTGCCTATCTCGGGCAGTCTGTTTTTCCTTTTAATTGTACACTGTTTTTTCTCCATTTATATCATGCAATCGTTAATTATCAAAAAAAATAAATAAATAAATAAATATGCCTAACAAATAAGTTTTTCTTTTGTTGGAAGGAGAGACGGTTGGCATCTCCCCTGACATGGACGGGAACAGCCTTCAGGCTTTCCTGTTACCACACATCGGTTAAAGCAACCCGCTTCAGCGGATCTTACCCAAATTTTACTTTCCAAAAAAAATAATAATAATAACACTAGAATTTTAATCAAAAAATAGGATAGACATCAGTTGCAACAACCATGGTTATTAAAGGCGACCGCCTAGGAGTCTAGGTGTTTTCTTCAGGATTCGGGCAATGCCCGCCTAGGCTGAGTGTGCCTAGGTGAGCACCTAGACACTTGGACGACCGCCTAGTTGCCTAATTTGTCCTGGCAGTCGCCCGATGTGCAAAAAGGTCCGTATGTTTTTAAACAATCTAACCAACATCAAGGTTGAAGCTCCAAACCAGCCGGCAGCCAGGTATGTCCTCTCTCTCTCCCTCCCCTCACCCCTTTTTTTCTGCCCAGCAACTGCCAACTGCCCCCTGATTTTTTTTTTTTTTTTTGCTTAATCTGTTTTCTGGACTTGGTTTCTAAGTGTCTGAATTATGAAATTATTGTCTGAATTATGAAATTACTATTTCTGTTTTCTGAAGTTATTAATTCAGTTTCTAACTGTCTGAATTATGAAATTATAAATTTTGCTTTCTGAAATTGGTTTCATATTAAATTGTTTAGTTTAATAGAAGCCTCTTTATGCATAAATAACTTGAAGTCCTGTTTTGCTTTCATATTCAATTGTTTATTTTAAAAAATCAAAAATTAACTGTTATGCAGCTCAGTAGTTGTCTTATTTTACATCTTTTTTGTTAGATTAGTTTTCGAGTTTTTATGTTTTTCTTTTATTTTACTGCGATTAGTTTAATTAGATTTATTTTCAATGATATACATGTCATTTATTTACTACAGGGTTTCAATGATAACCTTGGTAACAACCAACTTTTCACACACCGCTATCTATACTACAATATATAACATATCATAAACCTAATAGAGATTATGAAAGGCAATAGTAAATCCAATACCTTCTCCCACATAAGTTGTGGCATTGCAACGAATGCAGTCAAGATTGTACACCCAGGACGGATGTAACCCTCCAATTCAACCGGCATGCTGGCTAACCATTGGAATATCTGCAAATTACAATAACAGCAGGTATTAAGCAACTTCTAGCATATCAAATGCAAAAGATACTAATATTCCTCCAAATACTAAACTGCAATAATAATCCTTTAGAAATACTTGGTGCCGAAGTCGTCTGGGAAATTCAGCAGGATTCCAATCATAAAGCTTGAATGATATTCGACCTGTAGGACACTACAAACAAATAATGAATCATTACCTGTCAATTTAGATGTCAGATACTAGCAAATGTACAAGCATCGTTTGGTCACATATACCATTGTAAAGAAAAAGTGGAGAGAAAGGCAAACCAGCTAATAGGCAATCAACTAAGACCTACCATAGATGAATAAGAACTCTTATTATCACAGAACGATGAAGAAAGAGCGTTTTTGGAATTATCTTTTCTTCCTTCCGTCTGTTTTCCATGAGAAGCCACAACCGATACAACATTATCACCATGGATATTCTGAGAATCGAGAGCTGAGCAAAAAGGGGAAATATGTGCATCTTCAGATTCCAATAATGTTTCTCCTTCAGTTGTCTGGTTGCTCAAGCCTATGCTATCTGTACCAATACCAGTTCAAATAGGCAATTTAACATCTACCAAGATAGTAAGCCAAAGTCAATGATAGAAATAATGTCGTGGGTATTTTATATGGCAGGGGGCATTTATCGAATCCACTAACATCTCAAAACTCGTATCCTTTACTTCTCCCAATAGCACATTCATAAATACTTCTTTCTAGCAAACAAAAGAGAATGGCACTGCATAAATTAACGATACCTTTCTCTGCTTCACCATCACAAGAAACATCTCGAGCCAGCAGATCTCTTTGAGGCTCGTTTTCAACTGCAATTCTAACATCAATAGATTTTCTTCGCCGCCTATTGTTATGCCTCTCTAATTTTCTTCTACAACTGCGTTTACCTTCATCAAAATCTGACAAGATATGAAACCTGGCAATGGAATTGGCAGATCATCAGAAATTCAAATCACAATAACATATACGTACTACTCTGGCATTCATCCTGGCCAATAAATGTATTCATCATTAAATCACCAGAAACAGTAGCAGAGGCATGATTTCTGTTAACAAGCATTTTATTTTCCTCAATGTTCATCCAATTTTTGTCACCAAATGGGATTTTCCAAATGCTTTCATCTGGATTTCTACAAAATCAAATGACCACAGGGACTCATTAAAAAAATGGATATGCAAAATCCACCTTCTTATCCTATGTGCCTAAATTGACCAATGAGATTGCTGATTCTTGCCAAAATAGATTAGAGAGATGAATCTAACTGTGGAGCAATTCTTTCAAATTGAAAGCTTTTTCTTCTCTTCTATTTTTTTCCTCTTTCTTCCACCCCTCTCATGGATGTGGTGGAGCAGTTCTTTCAAATTGAAAGCTTTTTCTTCTCTTCCTTTTTTTCCTTTTTCTTCCACCCCTCTCACGGATGTGATTGAGTTTTGAATGTTTTCTTACGGGATCTTCATTAAGCATTTGAAAAAAGAAAATGTAAAAAATGAAATTGGCAAATAACATATATTCTTACTCGGAAGATAGAATAATGATGTTCAATAGTTCAATTTCCATTAATTAGCAGTTGGCACAAAGGTAACATCTCAACACCTAAAATAGAATGAGAGAGAAAGAGATACAACCAACAGTAGCATGAAAGCTCTTAGAAAGAGCAGTGAAAGGGCCACGTGAATAAAATGACATCCATAGATATTGACACCTTTAAGACACCAGCATAATAGATATCAGATGCTTGATAACTCTGAATTAGTAGCAATGAAGCTAGAAAAAAAATTCAGGAAATCACAGGAGGGCTTAATAAGAGGAATATTTAGTGAACAAATCATTAAATACTTGAAAACAAGGTAGCTTTATTATTGTATTCACCTAAACTCAAAATTCTAAAAATGTAGCAAGCAATATCCTGAATTTTTTTCTTTTTTATTTTATTATTATTATTATTTTTTTTTTTTTGAAATGTAATGAACGATTTAATTAGTCAGATAAAAGAGAAGGTACAAAAGGTAGAATTGCCGAGAAGGGAATACCAACCCAGAAACAAAAGGAAGACAACCAGCAAGAAAGTAAGGAAAAAAGAAAAAGAAAAATGAGGGAAATGGGGGGAAATTCACCACATTAAAGCTCCCTCATTTCCCTGGGGGGCAATATAAATCCAGGGTGTAGTTTTTATTTTACAATATATTAGGGGACATCATGATATCAAGCGATATATCACAATATCGAGCGCAAGGTTGTAAATGTCATTGTCACAAGAGATGTCGCTAGACCTTCCTGGCGATATGTCGACGACATGTTGTAGACATGGTGGAAAAAATGAAAAAAAAGTTATAATGGGTATTTTTTAATACAACCTTATATGGATCTAACTTAGAGCTAAATACATTTAACAATCCAAAATATCACAAAAACAATCCATATATAGGGGTGGTAGGGTGATGAGGATGACATTGAGCCATGACGCCACTCTTTATGGATGTAATGCATTGATGTCTCCTAATTGTGTTTGTTCCTTTTGTCTAATTTTATTATGCCATTTGTACAATTTTGTTTTGTTTAGTGTATTTAACATGTTTATGTCTTATTTAGGCTATCCTAATGGATATTTTTCATTTTCCCCCATGCTGGTATGCAGTTATACCTTCCCAAGTTTATGTCATTCACTATACAATTGGATATTTATATGAATTTAGCTCTAAATTAGATTGTTGCAAAGTTTCATTAACAAGGCATCCCAAGACAAAAGTCACAGTTCACCGATCTATTTTCACCCATTTTTTCACTTTTTCTTTAACTTTATTCCCACCATGTCGCCCATTATGTTGCCGACATATGAGGGACATGGTGAAAAAATCGTTGGAAAGACTTCTGCCTATATATCGTGTCGTCCGACATGTCACAACATTTAAAACACTGATCAAGCGATATATCGAGATATCGAGCGACATACAGCGATATTGAATGATAATTCCCTTTTGTTAACATACACATGTCATTATAAAAGATCGAATACGGACAAGTTCCCCTATTGTGATCCATAAAAAATACTTAAAACCCTCAAATCTTCTTTTAAACACATGAAAATTAATTTTAGATCACTTATTTTGTAAATTTGAGAATTCTTAATTCAAAGGTCGTTTTATCATACATTGGGCGAACTTTGACATGTTCTTCCTCAAAAATTGCTAAAAGCAAGCAAAAGGATGTTTTGCGTATGTGATGGATTATCAACAATTTCATTATGAATTTTTACATTTGAGATATTGAAACCTCAAAAAATGTTAAGAGAAATAAATTTTCAAGGATTTTCACCAATGTTATATTTGATCCTCTAATATTCTAATAATTGTATGCATATGTTGGAAGCTCGTTCTATGCATCGGCCAAAAAAAGTTAATTTTATTTAATATTATTAATTTTAATTATTTTATAAAAATTAATTAAAAATGAAAATCATTATATAAAAAGTATTTAATGGTTTCAGATGTTTGATATATAAACTAATTATATCATTATTAATTCTAATTATTTTATAAAAATTAAAAATGATATTCATTATTTAAAAATGATTAATGGTTGAAAACCTTCTATTGGATGTTGTATTATCAGTTTCAAAATAGAAAAGCTTTAATTTATGTTTCTGTGAGTATTTTAATTATTGATAATGTAGACAACGACTCCCTGACGTTACCTATACATACGTTACTTGGTTAATATCATTATTTTCTTCTAATATTTCAAGGTATTTAGGTGTAAACCTGTTTAAATATGTATCTCACAAAGCTTCATTAGAAATTTTCACTTTTTCCCAAAGTTTTCCCCCAATTTCTCCACTTTTTTAGTGATATCAATATTTCCACCAATAAATCGTGCGATATTTCCCCTTTCCCTCAGTGGGGATATATCTAGTGGAAGAGACATTTAAAACCCTGTTCAGGACCACTCACAATTCAGAAATAAACAATTGATATGCAGGGACCGCCAACAGATAATGGGATAAATCGAAGGCTATAGGAAGTTAGTCATAACAATATATTTAATTAACATCTGAGGAAATCGGAGGCTCTTCAAGAATGCCAAAATGGTCTTAGTCACAGTTTAACACACTATACAGTGTTAATAGACATGGATAGTTCCAAGCTTCAACGTATCATACGAGCTATGTGGTGAATGCAGCCTTGCAGGTTGCGATGCAACATATATTGAGAAAATAATATATCAGAAGACAAGTTGCACTTTGTCACAAGGGTGTCAACATTTTGGCAAATCTAACTTCTTTAGCACCTTCCTCCATTAAGTGACATGTGAACAAAGATATAGATATAATAATTTTTGTTTCGAGCAATTCACCAGAATTACAGGTCTTTTGTTTTTATTTTTCTAGTACAAAAAATCAAAAAAAAAAAAAAAAAAGTCCACTATCCAAATCAGACACAAACTAAACATCAAAATGCTTTCTGAATACTTCTATCATGAACCAAGCAAATCATCTATAACATTTATATTAGGGTACTAACCGAGTAACAATTCAAGTTCACGATTCAAATACAAGAGCTAAACTTACTTGCCGCACTGTTGGCAATATCGTTTAGACTGTCCATCGAGAACAACAGCATCCGCATTGGCGCAACGAAGACAAACCCGGTGTCGCCGATGATACCCTTTAAGCTCACTAATATCAGCCTCACAGCCAGGAATCTGACACCTGGCGATCCCCACCGGCGACGTCCTCGCCCGCTTCTTCCCCGGTCCTCCTCCTCCTTCCTCCTCCTGCTCCTGCTCCTGCTCCTCCTTCTCGTCAAGCTCCGGACACGAGCACGGAATCCGACCAGCCAAGAAATTCGAGCAAGTCAACCTAGGATCCCGCTTCCTCACCCGATCAGAACCGTCCGACGATCCCTGTATCGACGGTTCGGAAGAAGCTGCAGAAACCGGCAACGACACCGGATCAACCGTCGTTTGAATATCATCGTCCCACGAGATATCCAATTGATCATTGACGGCGAAATCAAAGAGGCTACCCCAATCAAAGGGAGCAGAAGCTTCGTCAACGATCAGCGGGATCTCCATCCTGTGAAAAAACTAAAAAGTAAAAGTCCAGCTTTCTGGGAAACCTAACCCTAGAAATGAGGAGAAGGTAGTTGGAGAGAGGAACAATAACGTTGTTAGAGATTGATAATGATTAGACAGAGATACCTTCGGTTAACAAGTAGTTGGGTAAGGTAAGGTTGGTGGTGACTCGAAGTCGTGAGGACGAAAAAAACAGTGGCGTGCAAGGGTTAAAATGAGGTTATAAACCAACGAAGGTTGGCTTGAGTGGAAGGGGCCCTGCTCGCTTACGGGTTCGAGCCCTTGTGATACAGCAAACTTTCCTGGGAGAGGTCTCCGCCTTGGCGCTCGACCGTATCTCGGAGGATTAGTCCTGGGCAAAAGCTTTGGGATACCTTGGGAAACCAAAAAAAAAATAAAAAAAATGAGGTTGTAATGTCGACATCTTCATAATAATACTCTTTCTCTATGATGAACTTTCTTTCTTGTGGTTATGTGTGATTTTAGGGGTGTACAAATGGCCCGAGCCGTATTGTGCCGGTCCGTCACGATTTCATCCAGTCCGGTATAATAATAATCATGTCTCGTATCGTGTCAATCTGCGAGCCTAACCGATACAATAAGATCTGTTGGACACATCTATGTGTGAACGAACTATCGACCATCGGGTCTCTTAATAATTAAATTTTACTATGTATATTTGAATGTATGATGTTGGGATATCTTAGCAAACGAGATGGTTATCAAGACCCTTTTGCTATCTGGACATATCGATTTTACCAAGAATCGTCAATTATTCATTTGGTTGGATCAAGAGTTTGCATACTAGCATAACAAATTTTATGCATATATGTCCAAGTTGGTCCAGCTGAACCTCACCTTCGGGCTTAGACATTGTAGAAGGAAAAAAAAATTAGATCAAAAGATGCTCCATGACATGATCTCACAAGGTGGACCCCACTATTAGATAAGATTCTTCAAGATTGAATAAATATTTGACCTTGAGAAAATGGGCCCCACAAAGAATTATTCGAATAAATCTTGATAATTCTTATAAATTAAATATATAATTATCTAAATTAAATCTTGATAATTCTCATATAAATTATCTTCAAATCTAGATAATTTCTACTAAATAATGAACTACTTTCAAATTCATGTTAGAGATCAAATACAACTCCGTCCTTTTACTTTTTCTTTTTTTGGGTAAGAAAAGCCAAGTATATTATGAAACAAACAAAATTACATATGAGTTTTAGATAATACAATTCTAGGAGTAGTTTTCCCAATCAGATCATCCCTAAGAGTTGATTTGCGAAAGTTTGAAGGTTGGCTCCACATACCATCCGTATAATCCAAAGCATAATTTGCCAATTCATCAGCAACATAGATCCCTTCTCTGTATATATGAGCCATTTTGACTCTTAAGAAATGATCCAATCCTTCCTATATTTCAGTCAGTATTCCGTGAATGAGCCATGGTGCTTCTTTAAGGTTTCGTTTCTTACTCGAGTTAATAATGTTTCAAGAATCACCCTCTATGTGGAGATGATAAAAACCTTCTCTATGTGCTATCCTAACTCCTTCGAGTAGGGTTGTAGCCTCTGCAATCAAAAGTGATGCGTTCCCGATTCTCTTAGCAAACCCACCCAAGAATTGGCCATTACAATCTCGAAAAACACCTCCAATAGCAGCGGGACTCGGAAAGCCTTTTGCAACACCATCAAAGTTCAATTTGATGGTCCATCTGATAAAGATTTCCTCGTGTTTGCTTTGTTATTTCCTTTTAGCAGCTAAAGTATCCTCTTGTACCATTGAACATCCCTTAGCAAAGAGTTAAGTCTATGCATAGCTGTTTGGAGATTAGGCTTGAGACCATTAAGTAGACAATCCTTACGTTAGAGCCAAATAGTCCAACAAAAACAAGCAAATGAAGCCAACAAGTGGGGCAAGGATGTTGGCCATTCTTTAATCTTAATCAGATGCTTGAATTAATCCAATACTGAGTTGAAGTTTCCAAAGTTCTCCACTCGACTATGAAAAGCAGTAAACCAAAGAGCTCGAGAAAAGGAACAATCATGAAAAAGATGCAGAGGGGTCTCCACCTTTTCATGACATAGAAAACATGGTACCTCTTGTATACTCAGTCTATGGCTGATGAGGTGGTTGGTGGGAATAGCATTGTGCAATTCTTTCCACAAAAAGAACTTGATCTTCTGTGTGCAAGGTAACCTCCAAAGTTGGAGCCATATAGAGTCTTCAGTTGAATTGGACAAATTGACATCATGAATCATACTGTAGGTTGAAGCTACAGTGAATTCCCCATTTGTAGAGAGACTCCACACTGGCTTATCTGCTCCTTGTGATATGTTGATAGGTATAGCTCTAATTCTTTCCACAATATCTGCAGGCCAAAAAGATGATATTAGTTCTATGTTCCATTCATTAGAATTCACATGGATAAGATCACATGCCAACTTTATGGAGTGAGGAGCTTCTGGTAGCTAAATCGGGCCTTGACTACTATAAAATGGAATCCAATTATCTTTTATAGAATTCTATTCACCATTGGCTATTGACCACTTAATCCCTTGATTCAAAAAAATCCTAACCCTACATATTTGTTTCCAAACTGTAAAATCATAAACTTTGGGTTGGGCTTGCATAAAAGATCCATTTCTAAAATATTTGGCTACGATGAGCTCAGTCCACCAATCATCATGGTCTGTTAGCAAAATCCAATCCCTTTTAGTCAGTAGGGCATCATTGAACTCATAAGGGTTCTTAATATTAAGGCCTCATTTTTGTGTCTGTCTACAAATATTGCTCCACTTAATGGTATGTAATGATTTTTCCTGTCCTGATTTGGCCCAAAGGAAACGCCTTGCCCCCTTATCAAGATCATTAGTAACACGACGAGGAAGTTTGGAGCGCGACATTAAATGCAATGGTTGTCCGGCTAAAACAGTATTGATCAACACCAAACGACCTGCTTGATTAAGGGGGCAAGCCTTCCATTGTGCTAATCTTCTATTGACCCTTGTGAGCAATTATGTAAAATGTTGAGCAAATTGTCGACCACTAGAAACTGGGGCTCCTAGATAAGTAGAAGGCCCGGGCTTCCATTGGATATTGTCAAAAGAGTGAATAAGTTCAGCCTTATTAGCCCCGCTAAGATTAGGACTACAATTAGCCACATTAACCTGATGGTGCCTACTTCCTTACAAAATAAATCCAAGATAGACTTGACCATTCTACATTCTGAATGAGTGGATCTGCAAAAAATAATAAGATCATCTGCATACATCAAATGAGTAATAGGATTACAAGATCTCCTTATTTTTATCCCATGAATAAGTTGCTCCTCCTCGGCCTTGTTAAGGGCAAGAGAAAGGACCTGATGACAAAGAACAAACAAATAAGGAGAAAGAGGGTCTCCGACATAGGTATAATAAACCTAGTTGGGGAGACATTAACAAGCACATTATAAGATATTGTTGTTACGCAAACCATAATTCGGTTTATGAACCTAGAATCAAATCGATAGGCATCCAATTTTTTTTCCAAAAAGTCCCATCTCAACCAATCGTAAGCTTTGCTAAGATCTAACTTAAGAGCATATAGTCCCTTTTTTCTAGTTTTCTTGTGTTCCAAAGTGTGAAACACTTCCTTCGCAATCAATATATTAACATGAATTGACCGCTTGGGAGGGAGCGCACTTTAATTAGGACTTATAAGCTTATTCATGATCGGTCGAAGCCTATTAACCAAGATACGAGAAATAATCTTATAACAAAAATTACAAAGACCAATAGGTCGAAAATCCTGAACAGTTGGGGGTTTCCTTTTTCGGGATTAGTGCAATGTGCGTTTGATTGACACTCCTAGGAAAAATACCAGAGGAGAATAAGGTTTTTGATCATTGATATCACATCGAGACCTACAATGTCCCAATATTTTCGATAAAAGATACCCTGAAATTCGTCAGGTCCTGGACTTTTCAACGGCCCAAGTTGCTGAATAGTAGTCCAAATCTCCTCCTCTGTAATGGATCCGGTAAGTCTATGATTATCCTCCTTTGTGACAATAGGTGCAATGAGAGATAGAAGTCTAAAGGGTTCCTGATCTGTTGGTCTATCATAGACCTCAATGAAGTGATTAACAAAAAGATTTTCTAATTCGTCCGGATCAGATATCTCCTTACCATTATCATCCTTGAGATGATTGAGAAATTTTTTATGTCTGCGGGTGATAGTAGTAAGGTGGAAGAAATGGGTGTTAGGGTCACCTTCTCTCAACCATCGAACTCGAGACTTTTGAGCCTAGAGAAGCTCTTATTGTCTAAGGGCAAGGAGATACTGACCCTGAAACTGTTTTTCTTGTTGAACCAAACGAGGATCATTGGACCTCTCCAGTTGTTTTTGGACATCAGTTAATTTCCTTAGAAGGTCAACCACCTTACCATTAATGTTCCCCATAGTGTGTTTGTTCCAGTAACGTAAGTCGTTTACAAGTTCGTGGAATTTATCAGTCAATGAATGATTAAATTTAGTTGTTTGTGGGGTGTTCCAAGATTGTTGAATAGTGGAATGACATGTCTCTTCCATAGTCCATAAAGCTTAAAATCGGAAAGGTCTTTATCGCCGCTTACGTTTAGGGTGAGTATTTAGAAGTAGTGGGCAATGATCTGAACCCACAATTGGATTGTGAAATAAACAAGTATTAGGAAAAAAAGCAATCCAATATGGATTAGCTAAGCAACGATCTAACCTTTCCGAAATTCTATCTAGGCCATATCTACAATTTGACCAGGTGAATAAGGGACCTTTAGCAGGAATTTCCATGAGGTTAAAGCTATTCATCATATAAAAAAAGGCACTAGATTGACTTACATTGATGGGATTACCTCCTCGTTTTTCATCCGGACAAAGAACTACATTAAAGTCACCCAATACAAGCCACGATTTAGTATGAATTTGGGCCAAATCCTTAAAGTGTCGCCATTGTTGATGTTGCACAGTATAGACAGAACTGGCATGTACGAAGGATAACAACCATTCCTCTTGTCCGATGCTGCGTATAGTAAGATGTAAAATCCATTTGTTGCTGTGCAATAGTTCCAATTCAAAATTATGCGATCACAAACACCAAAAACCCTCAGATCTATTAACAGCATTAATCCACAAAAATTCTTGATATATCTTGGCAATGTTCTCTTCGAGACAAGTGTTTCATAAAGTAGAAGAAGGTTTGGTTTAGATTCTCATAGAGAGAAAGGGTTTTGCCCAATGTTAGTTATAGAGGGGGGAGGTAGGAGATATCTTGATGAAGAATGAACAAGTGAATCGGCCTTCCTTTTCTTGCTTTTGGGTTGGATGGTTTCTACTGAACTCCCTTCCTTATCAAAAATTCCTGCTGGTTTTTTGCGCCACATATATTTTGATTTCTTCTTCAGACTTGATTTGGGTGAGTCATCAAAGGTAGGTTTAGAGTAAGAAACCCCTGTATGGTCTGATATTGAAGGCTGGGGAGAGGCTTTAAGTTATATTTGTGATGAAAGGATTTGTGTGGTTTAGAGACATGTGGGTGAAGATTTGAGACATAAGGAGATTAGAAGACTTATGGTTCACATGATGATGTTCTGTTGAGGGGCTAGGTTTGGAACAAAACTGATGTGGTGCCTGAATATTTTTATCCTGTAGCAAGAAATCTATCCGCAACGGATTATCATCATTACTACTAGTCTTTGACAGCTCTATTGACAACGATTGGTCAGCAACTGCCTTTTTCCAGCTATCATCTGCCTCGCAAATACTCAACTTATTGGGACTTTTAGTTGTCAAGTCATCTTTACTAGAGATTGTAAACTTTTATGCAAGGCTACAAGTTGGGCTTCTCGAAAACTCTATCCTCCGCTGCGTTATCTACGTTACTGCCACGTAGTAATGAGCTCACATCAGAGTATTCAGGCAGGCAGTTGAACATCACATCCTCATCAGCGCATTTGTTAATGGGTACTGGATCCTGGATGTCCATCTCCTTGGTTCGGGTAGTATTCAGAACATCGGACCCGACAATGCCCTCTCTCATAGTTGATTGAAGAGGATTCTGTCGCCGGAGCTGTTTAGTCTGAATCTTCACAAAGTATTTTTGTTGGTCATCGGACAGGTTCAACCAATGAGTAACCTGATCAACACTTGCAAATCTCATTGCTGGACAATTTTCCATTTTATGTGCCAGCATCCCACAAGAAAAGCAAAATGATGGGAGGGATTCAAAACTGAATTCCACCCAAATTTCTTCTCCATTTTCCCCATCCGTATAAACTCCAGCCGATAACGTATTGTTCAAATCGAGTTTTATACGAACACATGGAACTTGGATGTCGTTATTCTCACCAAGAACTTATGTATCCAAGATCTCACCAAACTGTTTAGTAAGCGTGCGCATGGCTTTATCATCATGGAAGAAGCACGGAAGATTTGGGAGTTGCATCCACATAGTGATAGATTTGAAGGTGTATCTTTCTGCTTCCTTTTCACTATTCATCTTTTCCAATGTCATTATATTCCCTCTAACAGTCCATGACTGGAACCTCAATATCTTATCTGCATCTTGAATCGATTTGAAGCTGAAATAAACCTTTGAGGATTAATCTGACAAACCTTAGAAGTTTGGATAGGATGCCATGTCTTAGTGGTGATGGACTTGATAGTGTTAATATGGAACTCTGCGTCAAAGATATGGCCTAATAACAGAACACCCGACTTGTCTCGAAGTTTGAGGATCTCCTCTTTCTCAAACATCACCTTGTCTATGGATTTAGAAGGAAAAATAAGTTTACTGAAACTCACTGTTAAGTCCTCCATGAGACAAACTACAAAGTGAAGAAAGTGATAGTCTAAAAGAAAGATAAGAACAAAGGGCAAAAGGAAAGTAAGATGGGATGAAATAAAGGGGTGGGACCACAACATGAGAGGTATGAATGAAGGGTTTTGAGTCTAAAAGAAGGAATCAGAGTTTTGAAATTGCCAAGTAGGAGTTCTGACAAGGAGAGGGAAGTCGTTTTATACCAACCAACCTAGATCGAGACTCGAGAGAGGAAGGAAGAAAATAAAGAGAATGGAAGAGGAAGGCAAGGGATCAAATGGTTTGTGGAGGTCAAAGTGTAAATGGTAGAAAATGAATGTAAGGGAGCAAATGGTTTGTGAAGGTCAAAGAATAAATGGTAGAAGGGAAGCACAGATGAGAACCGCTAAAGGGTTGAGAGGGAATGAAGAGTAGTGATTTGGATTTCAAGGGAAGAAGAGATTGATGAGTAGTGAATCAGATTTCACTAGGGAAGAGGTTCACAACGACACAATACCAAGCTAGAGATGGGTTGAGTATCAGAGTGTTGGAACCTTTCTCTCTTTTAGTCTGTTTGGCTTTCACCAAGCAGCATACCAGCACTTCAACTCAAATTGTGAAAAGAGCATGACAATGTAAATACAACTCCATCACCTCTACATATATAAATAGAGTGTCCCTCCCTCATTCCAAAAGGGGGACAAAATCCAAGCCAAGGAGAAAAAGTGTTGCCCCTATAGCCTGAGAAGAAGTAATAAGTCATGAAATACTACATATTATACACTTAATTGCATGACTTATCTGGTATTTTCTTATATTAAACTCTTCATTTTACATATAATTTACCAATTATTTATTACCATTGCATTATATTTTAAATGCCTTAATTATGTTTAATTTATTATTGCAGAGGTAATTATGGAGATCAATCCTGATCAATGGAAATCGGACCCAGATCAATTCGGATTAGATCAGACGGATCAGCTTAGACGGGTCAGATTAAGCTCAAAGGGAATGAATTAGAAAGAAGGGCCAAGGCTTCTAGAAGTCCCTAACTTGATGGATGTTCAATTTTCATGAAGATTTTCTCCACAAAAGAGGAGGTTTCTATTTTGAGTTTAGGAAAATTACTTTCAAGAATTTTACTGATAAGAGCTCGGTATTTTTATTATAACTTATTGTAAAAACGTCAAAATAAGGTGATTTCGGTGGCTTTGGAAAGCTAAGAAGTAGATATACAATTTTTGTGAAGACATTGAAGTCCAATTCGTTCGTTTGGAAGGTCCAATCGGCAATGCAAGAAGAAACTCATGAAGTTTCCTGTTTGGAGGAAATCAAAGGGAAGTTACTATTTTCTTCAAGGTTTTATTTCTCAAACTAAGGAGGACGAATTGGAGCTCTATAAAAGGGGGAAGAATCACTAGTTTAAGAATCCCTTCTTCTTCTTACTTCTTTCTATATTTTTCTGTAATTTTCTTCTTCTTCATGGAAGCCTAATTCTCTGTAAAGGCTAGGGGTGAAGTCCCTTGTAATTGTTATGAGTTTATTGTAATTCTTTATTTCAATGAAATTATGCTTTGATTGTTAATCTATTTTGATTCCTTGTGATGTATGATTTATTCATTCTTTTTACGAGTCCAATCATGTTTTTCTCATCATTAAGAAGAATTTCTCATGGTTTCTAATAGAAATCTAGAATTAAATTGAATGGATTTTTTTAAAAGTATTCTAGCCACATCATGAATTACGGTTACGAAGTGTTCCTGAATTATTTTAGTTAAACCGAATCAAAGGTCTTAATAGCAATAAAGCATATAATCTGTCCGAGTTACAATGAATTTCATATCGGTTCAATGAACTGTCCCGATGCCTGCGCATTCTCACCATTAATTTTAAGCCCTTTTTATTCACTTTTATTTATCTCTTAATTATTCTCTTTTAATTACCAGTAATTTTTCACTACTATAATTCTTCTTACAATCTTTTGTCTTGAATTCCGTGCTCTCTGTGGTTCTACCTCGGACTCCCGAGAATTATATTTCTTTGAACTCTTGCACTTAGGAGTGAGCAAGCAAGAAGCGCTACCCCTAAAGACTAGAAAGTTACCAAACTCAATGAAGAAAGATCAGGGAGAATAAGCTCTAAAATCTTGTTGGTTTGCCACTTTGAAGATCTGAAGACTCGAAGTTATAAAGATGCATTCAACACTGTACATAAACCTTACAATCTCTGGATATGCTGAAATGCATAGAGATCTACATCAAAGTTGAAGTTTTGATCCACATCTTCTTCCGTAAGTATAGTCTACAAACTCGAAGCTCAAGCTGAAGACTTCGCAACAAATTTCTATGATTTCGTTGGTGAAATGTATCGAATCCACTACCTTTATGATCGTTGCAAAGTAGATCAAATCTAACCCAATAACGAGTTGTTGCAAGCTTTGAATTGAAGACCTTGAAGAGAAGAATCAGATGACTTTTCTTTTGTATAAAGAAAAACCCTAAAGATTGTTATCTCCTATTTTTAAACTAATATAAATTGATTTTATAACTACAGATTTGGGTCGTTGATTATTCAATAACAAAATTTGTGTTTATACCTTGTGAAATCCGCTCATTGTGCTCCATATGAACTCCTCTTGAAATAACCTTGGGAGATTAGGTAAATGTACTCAAATCACAAGGTCCAAGAATTTGGTGCCATCTGCTTCATCCTTCCTTCGAATGCTTTTCCACGAAGATAGTTGGTTGGTAAAGTACCAGGGTTGGGCTTTCAAGATACTATGCGTATCCTCCTCCAATTAGATTCCAACTAATTTTTTTCCTTTATGGGCAACCTTAACCGAGGACGGGGATGTGGGTATCCATAATCGGTTTATGCTCGACCAGATACCGATGATTCTGACCTCGCAGGTGAAGACTTTACCCAGAATGAGAAAACCCCACTTGGATTTGAGTCAATTGATTTCTCCTTCGTTAGGTTTGATCATAATTTATGGTCTTGGTGGCAAGTATAGGTTTCTAAAGCTGTTTGTGAGACGACGGGAAAGAATTCGTTAGGTTTGATCATAATTTTTGGTCTTGGTGGTAAGTATAGGTTTCTAAAGCTGTCCGTGAGACGACGGGAAAGAAGAAAGGATTAGGAGAGAAAGGTGATTTCTATTGACGGTTGTATGCCAAAGGATTTGATATAATCTACCCCTTTTGGTTTTCCATGCTTGAGAGACCCTTTCCTACTCAACCCTCTGCACCTGGACTCTCGACTCTCTGGAAGGAGCAGATCCTCCGCAACACGTGCTTTTGAAACACTTTGTAGCACTTTCTCCACAAATGAGAAAGTGCCACATTGCTATAGATAATACATACCCTATTTAGACTTAACCCAATTTGAGTTTAAAAGAATTTGGCAGACTTGGCACAAATTAAAGTCTAACGTAGATATGTGTTCTCTGTAACTACGTGACACTTTCTCATTCGTAGAGAAAGTGCCACAAAGTGTTGCAGAGAGCACGTGGTACGGAGGATTCACTCTCCCTCTTTGGATAGGGTTAGGTTGAACGCCCTTGGATTTAGGGTTGTAAATAGGGTGAGCTGGGTTTAGATCGACCTAAACTAAATGAAAGGCTACAAAAAAATAAAAAAGAAGAATACATTATTATCAAGTTAATAATATTATATATATTTGTTATATTATTTATATATTCGTCTAAAAAACTTAAAAAAAAAAAGAAGGAAACTTATATATTTAGGTGGATCTAAACCCAGCTCGCCCTATTTACAACCCTAAATCCAAGGGCGTTCAACCTAACCCTATCCAAAGAGGGGAGTGTTTGTATATATGGGTATGAGTTGGGCTTTTCGGGTTATACGTCATTCAACCCGAATTCAACCTCTGACGCAAAATTGAGGCCAAACTAAATCCAAAACCAAACAAATTCATGAATTCGGGTTGGATCGGACAGGTTTCGGGTTGGTTGGGTTGGGCCAAACTTACAGCCTTGGATTCAATCGCTCTCTCTAATTTATAAGTTATAAAGGAGAGATACGGCAGGGATATTTCTGTAATTAAGTAGAGAAGAAAAGGACTCGAAATTCGAACAGTTCGCTTTTTACCGCGAATTCGATGTGCATGCCACGTTAGCGATCCGTGTGAAACCCAGACGACCAATCAAAAACAAGACTTGGCACTATATAATTGAAGCAGACCCGGGCAAACAAAGCAATTGACTTACGTATTCTGTTGCAGAAAGAGAGCAAAAAGCAAAGAATTAGGGTTAGGGTTTTCGGAATCCCGATCAAATCAAACAAACACACGATGAGTTCTGCAGCTTCAACGAAAGGTGGACGAGGGAAGCCTAAGGCTTCGAAATCGGTTTCCAGATCATCCAAAGCCGGTCTACAGTTCCCTGTCGGAAGGATCGCAAGGTTTCTCAAAGCCGGAAAGTACGCCGAGCGTGTCGGTGCCGGAGCTCCGGTATATCTATCTGCAGTGCTTGAGTATCTCGCAGCAGAGGTAAGCATATTTGTTTCTTTTTCAGTTGCATGTTTCTGATCTTTTTTGGTCCAAAGATTTCATTTTTTTTACTGGTTTAGTGGAAATCTGATTCTTCTTACATGCGTGTGGTTTTAGGTACTGGAGCTTGCTGGAAATGCAGCGAGGGATAATAAGAAGAATCGGATAGTTCCAAGGCATATACAGCTTGCTGTGAGGAACGATGAGGAGTTGAGTAAGCTTTTGGGGTCTGTGACGATCGCTAATGGAGGTGTATTGCCTAACATCCATCAAACCTTGTTGCCGAAGAAGATGGGAAAGGGCAAGGGCGAAATCGGATCGGTGTCTCAAGAGTTCTAGTTATAGTTCAAGTTTTTTTTTTATATGTATTATATTCCTCCCTTCCGTTTCCCTTTTTCGTGAAATTTAAGTCACGGTTTGAATGGAAAATGCGTAAGTTTAAGTCAATTGTGAACTAAAAAAATTCCTTTGAAACCAGGTCTTGATAGACAAGACAAGATAGGAACTGCCCAGGTATTATTCTTTACTGATTTGTACTAGGGCTTAACAGCAGTTCCATGAAAAGGGTGTAATGGGCTTGCTTGTCCTAAACTGTTTTATGACTGAGGTCATGTTAGTGTTTATACTGGCCCACCCCTATATATATACACACTCACACAAATATGTGTAAATCATTTGGTTGATTTACTTAATGGTGCAAAGCAAAAAATGGTGAACAATTACAAGAATTGATAAAAGCCTAATGGGTACAAGAATTGATAAAAGTGAGAAACATGCTATCTTCATTTGAACCAAACTGAATACGTCTTTGTATTAAATATCCATTATTTTGATTCAACCAATTAATGAAAGAGAGAGAGAGAGAGAGAGGAAACTGGCTTATTATTGAACCTTCAATAATGGGTAGCAAAGACCTTAAAGGTGTTTGAGATTGCTTCTTTCCGCCTTAGGAAGTGATTCTTGACTCTAAAAGTGCTTTAATTAAATACAGCATTTGGTAAATGTCGGGATAAGAAGCAATTTCAAATGAAGTGCTTCATTGTTGATTCCGTTGAAATAGTAATCTCTCTGCTTCTCCAAACATTGCCTAAGGGTTCAAGTTCATTGAGTTCTATAATCTGGTTGTTTGTATTCCACAACATGGTATTCTTGTTTTGCCCATTAAAGTTCATAAGATTAAGAACGAGGTCTTAAATGTTAATGACATGTTGCTATTTTGGAACCCGGTATTACAAAATTTAAGGAAAAGTCATTTTTTTAAAAATTTTAATTTTTTTTTTGAATATTTGGTTTTTCAATATTTTCCTCTTATTTCCCATGTTGTCAGCATGCATGACGATTGAGTTACTTGGTGCGATTGAGTTACTTGGTGACATGCCAGGCAATATTGACTTTGCGAAGCTTGCTTAAGAACACAACTTGATCCTGGAGATGATCCCTTTGAAATGAATCCCAACCTCGTCAAATTCTCCAATTTATACTGATCACGCACTCTAAAAAAAAACCAAGTTAATCAGTACTAATATACATATGTAAATGAAGTTTTGAGGAATCAAAAAGGAGAATTGATTTATATTTATATAACACAAGATCATAAAACCCAATGGAGAGATCATAAAGCTTCGTTTTTAGTCACAGAATTAGGGTTTCTTTATGCAAAATTAGGATTTCTTCGAGCAAACGAGTGTTTCATCTTGGTCGAAATTTGGCGAAAAGAAACTGGAAAAAAGGCGCTTTTATCCATTTTTTATCCCATGCAGTTGCAACCAGAAAATATTTTTACGATGGCAATATCTGGACCATCCGTAGAGGATGTGATGCATCGAAAGGACACTCTAAATTAAAGTGGGACCCACTATAACGGTGTAAAAAATATCAACGGTATAAAAAACGTCTAATGTGATTAAAGTGGATCAGACGGTTGTTTGCGCTTCGATGATGAAATAAGTAAATAACATGTAAATTATATGACGTTAATAAAAGTAAATTAAAATCCATGTTGGCAATCCGTGTGCTTCCGAGCCAACAAATCAGAGCAAAGAACGCTCTCAAGGGCGAGAGTATATATACACACATACATGTGACCAACCCTCTTCAACACACTGAACGAAGATCAAAGATCGGGAAGTCGAAAGCTTTACTTTTGAAGAATCGACGATCGTTTTAGGGTTTCCTGAAGAATCGAATCGCAGTTGTGAAGATGAGTTCTGCGGCTTCAACCAAGGGAGGGAGAGGAAAGCCCAAGGCATCCAAATCAGTCTCCAGATCTCAGAAGGCCGGTCTTCAATTTCCGGTCGGGAGGATCGCCAGATTCCTTAAAGCCGGAAAGTATGCCGAGCGTGTCGGTGCCGGAGCTCCGGTTTATCTGTCCGCCGTTCTCGAGTATCTAGCTGCTGAGGTCAGTAAAATGTTTTGATTCTGTTATATTGATCATTGTTTTCTTTTGTTGTTTTTGAGATTTGATTCATGTGGTTTTGATTTTCTTGCAGGTTCTTGAACTTGCTGGAAACGCAGCGAGGGATAACAAGAAGAATCGTATCGTTCCAAGGCATATACAGCTTGCAGTGAGGAACGACGAGGAGTTGAGCAAGCTTTTGGGGACTGTTACGATTGCTAATGGTGGAGTTTTACCCAATATTCACCAGACTTTGCTGCCGAAGAAGATGGGGAAAGGGAAGGGCGAACCTGGATCTGCGTCTCAAGAGTTTTAGTTTTCTTTTTGTTTTGAGCATAATCAGAGGTTGAGTGTTGATACAGTTAGGGATGAGATCTCTTGTATTACTGTAGTTTTGTAATGTGATTGATCCCTGAAAGCCCTAATTTTTGTTTTGTGTTTTTTGCTTTCGTGAGATTTATAATGAAAATACTTTTATGATATTCGCATGTATACAATGATTTTTGTTTCAATCAGACGGGTATAGTTCATTTTCACCTGATTTCTGACCTATACAATTGCAAATAAAATGATAAACCCTAAATTTTTTTCCCCTTTCCGGACAAGTGTAATGTTTAGGTATGTTTGTTTGATGTAATTACATTCATTTACAGGGAAAGCTACAGAGCAATCTTAAATATTCTTTCTCTCTTTACATTTTTCAGCTAATTTAATTATTTACTTATACCTCAACCACATTCTTTTTCACTAATTGTTAATTATTGTTATTATTATTTGTGGTTGAGAATGAAGGAGAATTTTACCCCCCCAGAAAAGGAGAATGGAAGTCTAAATTGAATACAAAGTGAGGGGTTTTCAGTTATAGAACTTTGAGAAACTGTGTCTTGATAGAGGAATATGGGTATGGTTATATATTATGCTAGCTCTTTGGCTAACCCTAGATTGAGATTTCCCACAGTTCGAATTGTAAGTTTATCAGAACAAGGAGTTTTGCGATTGCAGGGCCTGGAACAAGTGGATAAGGTCCTAGCAAAGGGGGACGAAAAAGCAGCACTATCCCTTGTCAAAGAGTTGCAGGGGAAGCCTGGAGGTCTCCGCTGTTTTGGTGCAGCAAGGCAGGTTGTTGCTTTGCTTTTTTCTGTCTATTTGCCATGATGCTGTTGTGTGTATATTGCAGTATATCTATCCACACTTGTGTGTCGCATTCAATGGGGTCCACGCTATCGACCCTGTCCAGGAGTTCTTGTGATAAGGATATAAGCTTTCTTCTTTATTATTTTATCTGAAGTTGCCATGGAGACTTCTGAGGGAGATGTTTGACAGGTAACCCGAGCTTGGCACAATGAATTGAATTGGGAAACTACTGAGACGCATGAGCTCAACTGACAGGCTCTCCAGCTCACGAACTGGAGGTTCCAGGTTTGATTCGCCGGGCTTACCCGATATATGGTCCTTGGGGGTGGGATCATGCATCTGGGCGTTTATCCTGTCCCCACTATGTGTGGGGGGTTAGGGGTTCCACGTCACCAAAAGGTTTTTTTTTTTGGGAAAGGTGACCTCTTCAATTTTGTGCTGTGTCTTGTTCTGCATCTTGAAAAGTTCAGTTATAGGAATGGGAGGAGCTGTTGGGGATGTTTATTTTTCAATTCTAATATGCAAAGACAGTGCCTAGGTTGCAATGAGATTTCATAGAACAGTAAATGGTTCCCTTAATCATTCCAATTAGAGTTAAAGGGTGTTTCTTAACATCACATGTCTGCTAAGATTGATTTCTAAGTTACTGTTCTGTTTATTGTGTATATTCATTGTACAGGTGCCACAGAGACTCTATGCCCTGGATGAACTAAAGCTGAATGGAATAGAAACTTCAGCTCTTTTATCACCAGTTGATGCTACACTTGGTTCAATAGAGAGAAACCTTCAACTTGCTGCAGTTTTAGGAGGACTTTCTGCATGGACTGTATTTGGATTTACCCCACAACAAATTCTATTTTCGTCCTTGGGGTTGTTGTTTCTATGGACACTGGATTTGGTAACTTCATTTTGAACTGAAAATCACTTCCTTTACTTTATGCATTCCTTTTTCTAATTGCGTAGTTGTGTTGTGTAAGAAATAGTTATTGATGATGGGGTTCGATTGTTTGGTCTGCAGATTTTGTTTTGCGATCTTTTTGAAAGTAGCTTAGAGATTGTTCATAATGGAGATGCCAGATTTTGTTTTCCAATTTCCTTGCTGTCAGATGTGATTTGAGGTTGCCATATTTTGTTATGCCTCGTATTTTGCGATCTTACGTATTTATATACTTGTAATCAAAGTTATCTGCCCCCTTTAGAAAGGTATCTACTCTTCCATGCCCCTAGTATTCTTGTAGTATGTTGTGAAAGGAATGCCTAGAAAGGTCATCAGTAGTTGTCCAATCTTACTATCAAATTTCTCCACTCTCAATTGGTTGTGGGATACTCTACAAAAGATAAGCGTGCCATCTGCATAATAAAGGTAAGATATTCTCGGGCCACTGTCACCTAATGGAAATCCCTCCAAAGTTCAATGGTACTGGCCTTCTGAATTAATTTATAAAATGGCTCAGCAATAATGATGAAAAGTATAGAGGATGGAAGATCTCTTTGCTTCAACCCTCCGGATTTCTTAAAGAAACCTACAGAGATTTTACCAATAAAGCAAAAAGAAGCCTTTAGAGATTTCATTAACCAACACAGAGATAGAAGTATTTTGGAAATGCGCATTTTATCCAATTCCTTCATCTTGCCCCAAGCCTCATTCGTCTCAATAATTATACAAGGAAATCTTAGTTCACGTGATTGTATGCTTTTTCTGTATTGGTGTAGAATAATTTGGTCTCGCACTCCCATATTTTAGAATCCAAGCATTCAGTAGCAATCTGCAACCCATCCAAAACTTGTCTTCCAGGTACAAAGGTACTCTGGAATTGTGAAATCACTATAGGAAGCATGCTTTTCAGTCTATTAGCTAACAACGTAGACTGGATTTTAGAGAAACTTCCCACGAGACTAATAGGCCTGAAATCCTTAGCATGCAAAGTTTCCTCTTTCTTTGAGTAAGATGAAAGTTGCACAGTGGCACTCTTATCAAACATCGATTGTGCAATGAAACTCTCCACTGCCAGCATCAGATCACCCTTGAGTAAATTCCAACACTTATTGTAGAGTGCGGAAGAAAAGCCACCATTCGACCCAAAGGCTTTGTCACCATGGGCCTCCTTAGTCACCTTATGATCTCCTCTTTAACATTCCTACAAATCCCGTTCCTACTCTTTAAACTTCCACACCTTCCTTGATCCCTGTCTCATCCTCTTCAATCACTCTGTCCCCTTCCAAATTGCTGTTTGAATTTACCTTGTTCTTAGCATTAGCCATCTCATGAAAGACTTTGTATTCTTATCACTAACATTCAACTTCAACCATAGAGCCCTTGACTTTTGTCTCCAGCTTATTTCTTTAAGGCAAGCAAAATGTCTGAATTCCATTTTGAGTTTTTCCTTATCTACCCACTCATTTGGTTGTAATTTTCCCCTCTACTCTTTCAGATCCAAATCTCTCAATCCATTTTGAGTTTCTCCTTATCTACCCACTCATTTGGTTGCAATTTTCTCCTCTTTCAGATCGAAATTTCTCATCCCCTACAAAACATTATGTTTTCACGTCTACCTTTCCAAACTCTTCTTTCTTCCATTCCTTATTAGCCTCTTTCAAAGCTTCTAAGTTCTTGCAAAAAAAAAAAAAAAAAGATTAGGATTTCTCTTGAAAACTAGACCTGACCACCTCACTCCTGTCTTTATTATAAATGCATCATCATCCAACCATATATTCTCAAATTGCAAAGGTGTATGCCTTTCGAATTCATCCAGGTGATCCAATAATGTAGAAACATGTTTGGACATAGTTGATTCCTTCACTTCAATAAATTTCTCTTCATCAACTAGAAAATAATATCCTCATTGTTTGACGAACTACAACTAGTTCCATCCAAAGACATATGCACTAACTTGTTTCTGTTTATGAAATCTAAGAAGCCCTTCATGCCGGAGATGTAATTACAACCCATTCTTTCCAAGCGAAACCGAATGACATAAAAATTCCCTTTGATACACCAAGGACTTCTCCTAAACTCCTTGGTTATGGCATCTATTTGTTGTGTTTTACATACTAGAAAGTGAAAATATCTTGCTTTCCCCCACCTCATAGTGATTGAAGTAGAGAAAGCATTCACAATACTTTGCACCTTCTAAAAAATCTTCCTTTTCCACCCAATCACAATGCCACCAGCACCCCCCTAAGCAGGAAGTATTACCCAATCTGCCTGTTGTTGCCGTCAGATTTCCCTTAGATCCTCCCAAAATCCTTGCCTACGGCACCCATCCAGCAGGTTTTACATACTAGAAAGCAAAAATATTTTGCTTCTCCCCACCTCACATTGAAGCAGAGAATGCATCCACTTTACATTGAAGTAGAGAATGCATCCACAATACCTTACACCTTCTAAAAAGTCTTCCTTTTTCCACCCAATCACAATGCCACCAGCAGCCCCCAAAGCAGGAAGTACTACGCAATCCGCCTCTTTAATTACCCTAATGTCCCCACAATTTTCTTTTCAGCACCTCTAATTTTGTTTCTTGTACGAAAATCATGTCCGGAGATTATACCTCCAAAGCCGCCGTAACAGATGCCTTCTTATTTGCTGGCTGCTGCACATTCCACGACAAGATCTTAGGCCTCACTGGAACACAATTATAACCTGTCTATTCTTCTGTCTACCTCATTCCTTGGCTAGCACTCATGACCTGATTGCTCTACCAAAATAACTTCTGGAAGTTTCTTGACGTCCTCTTCCTTATTGAGAATTCTTTCAATTGCTCCTTTATTTTACTCATTTTAGTTCTAAGCTCATGTGTGCACAGTGGTTTTGTTTGATGCAGAAAAGTTTGCCTTTTAAGAGTGCACTTTGTCATTTTCTGCCGGATCATAGAGGCTGTCAGGCTGTGACAACGTGCTGTGCACAGTGGTCTTATTTATGAGTGTCATACCACCAGTTAGTGCCATTGAGTAATATTTCATGCCCAAGAGAGGGAATGTACATCTTTCATGAATGGTTCATACCAACCATTGACTCACGTGGCTTCACTTACCAACTTGGCTGTTTTGCAGGTGTCTTTCAATGGAGGAGTTGGCAGCTTGGTGCTTGATACAATTGGGCATACCGTCAGTCAAAAGTATCATAATAGAGTTATTCAAGTACAGTTTCTCTCTCTTTCTTTTTCTCTCTCTCTCTCTCTCTCTATATATATATATATATATAGATATCTATGTTACACACACATACATTTAAGTTGTTTTATCAGCATATGCCTTGTATTCACATATTCTTACGGAAATGAAAATTTGTTGCAAACCTTGTCTGATGTCACTTTACGAGACAAATAATATCAAGCTGAGATATAAGTTTTATCGCTTTGTCTGAATTTAATAGTTAAATAATCCTCGTGCATATTATGTGTCACCTTCTGGGAAGAAAATGTCACAAAGTGATGTGGTAAATACAGACAATATTAATTGCTCAAGTGGGCAGCAGATAGTTACATTGTCCTGTGCTTCTAGTTTCCTTTATGTGAGCTAAACATGTTTTGCTATGTAATGGTAGATTTCTATATGTAATGGTAGATTTCTATAAATCATTGTCAATAATATGCCTTCTTTGTGCAAAAATGCCGAAGGTTAGGTTTGTTAACAGTCTGCCCTCCTGGGGGGCACGCATCCTCTACAGCGGGATGGCTACAGCCAGCCGTCCAGCCCCCAATAGCGGGTACCCCGGGGACGGGGGGGGGGGTTGTTACTGGTGGCTTATTCATAGCGGTATCACCAGCGAGGGAGTACCGGTGGCATATTGATGGGGGTAACTGGTGGCTTATTCATAGGGGTACCACCAGGGAGAGGTACTGGTGGCCTATTCATGGGGTTACCAGGAGAGGGGGCGGGGTACCGATAGCTTATTCAGGGGGTACCCTGTACGCATGGCGCCCTCTGATTGGTGCTGTAAGGATGGCTCTAACCATCCCGCTGTAGAGAATTTGTAGCCCCTCATGGGACCCTACCAAGGTTTACGGTGTCGATGTCGCCAGTCTGCTTCGGTGACATGGAGAAAACTGGAGAAATTTGAGGGAAAAGTGGGAAAATCTTACGTTTTTGATGGATTTTTGGCCCCAAACTTTAAATATGTCTAATTAAGGCCTAATGCATTCAAATACATAAAAAAATGCAAAACAAATGCTTACACATTAAAAGTCATTACTTGAGGGGGTCAACTTACACGCTATTGGGTCTGTAAGCTGTAAAAAAAGATGCTGCATCTAATTAAGCTACACTAAAAGTGAATGTAAGTCA
Organism: Pachysandra terminalis; assembly: GCA_031762675.1. Lineage (NCBI taxonomy): Eukaryota > Viridiplantae > Streptophyta > Magnoliopsida > Buxales > Buxaceae > Pachysandra > Pachysandra terminalis. Next base: position 9,157,913 of record JAUPMG010000011.1, read on the forward strand.
ATTAAAAGATATTTAAAACTAGAAATCAAGTGCCATATCTACGGGGAAGAGGGAAATATGAGGGAAATGATGGGGAAATGTGGGATTTTTGATGGGTTTTTCCTCCAAGTTTTAAACAATCCTAACTAATGTCTAAATACATAATAATACATCAAAAAATGCAAAAACAAATGTCTAACATTTTTTTTATTTTAAAAAAAAATTCAAAAAAACTGAAAATTTCCCTCATGTCGCTGACACGTCGCCGATGTCACTCATGTCGCCGCAAAGTGAGATAATACCCATATGTTTTGTCACCACCTGGGGAAATGGCGACATGTCGCCAACATTGCATTCCTTGCCTGCTACAGTGAGACCGATACTGGATAATGGTCATTTTTATTGTCAGTAACACCTCCCAATTAGTTGGGATCAGCCAAACCTGACTAAAATTTTAGTCGGCAGTGTTAAATTCTGGATGCCAGATTGATTTAAACCTACTTATTTTGGCTTCTGATTGGCTATTGGTGTTGATGTACACTTAAAACTAAGTTTTGCATTGTGGGTTGTCGAAATTCATGCTACTTATTTGTCGAAATTCATGCTACTTATCTGTAGTACCAAAGTTTTTTTTTCAGGAGGTTAACCGTATTAGATTTTCTGGGCATATGCTGTGCCTTAGGACCAAGCATGGTTTCAAGGATCGGCCGATACCGGTCCGTACCGGGACCGGTCCGGTTCCAACCCGCGATACAAGCCTTTGTATCGTCGGCTTATGGACTGGCGGTCCGGTGACCGGTTCTGCCGGTCCCGCCGGTCCATCCGATCCGGCGACCGGTCCTGTCGATCCGTCCGGTTCGCCGATCCCTCCGATCCTACCGGTCCGGCGCGATCTGAATTTTTAAATTTTTAAATTTTTTTTTTTGTTTTTTGTACCGGCTCCGGAACGGCCGGTACCGGTATTTAAAACCCTGGGACCAAGGTTATCAAAACGCTTAGGTGAATCTAGGCGATAGACATGCCTATCACCTAGGCGACAATTTTTTAATATGAAAGCAAAAAACAATGCAGCATAGGCTAATTAATTTAATAATTTCATACAGATAGTGATATAGCAATTATAAAAACAGAATTAACCTAAAAAAGGGCAATCGGCAGGAGTAGAAGAAAGGGAAGAGGAATTTTTCTAGGTAGTCGGCAAGTTTGCAAGCCAATTGCCGCAGCTCCATATGATAAAACAAACGGAGAGAGAGGGAGGGAGGAAGGGACCTGGCTGGCAACTTCAGGCTTCAAGTTAGGGTTGGACTATAAAGAATTGGAGTCTTGAACTACCAGAAAAATATAAAGCACTGGATGCTTGGGTTCTTAGTAAATTTTTAGTTAATAAACTGATTAAAATTTAAATTACAATTTGAGTGGTTCAAGACATCTTGAACTACATTACAGTTAAACAATGAGCAACCGCCCGGCGGCCTAGGTGGCCAGGTTGTCGCCTAGGCACACTCAGCCTAGGTGACCCTTACCTGATCCCGTAGAAAACTGCCTAGTCGCCTTTAATAACACTGCTTAGGACAGACAATCTGCACTAAACTGTACTCTCTTGTATGACCTACTCTTTAACTTTTATTAATGAATCTCCTTATGTGAAACTATCTTACAGAATGCTTATGCAGCATGAAGCTGGCCATTTTTTAATAGCCTATTTGCTCGGAGTTCTTCCAAAGACATATACAATATCAAGTTTGGAAGCTTTTAGGAAGGAAGGATCTCTCAATGTTCAAGCAGGGACAGCTTTTGTGGATTTTGAATTTCTTGAAGAAGTAAGCTTATTTTCTTTAGGTTGATATGATTATTGTTATCTTTTGTTTTGTTATTTTACTTGTGTCGTAACTTTGTTTGGAATGAAGTTATAACCATTTGGATAAGGGTTTGCTCAACATGATTCCTTTGGCTGCAATTTCCCCTGTACAATAGGAGAGTATTTTATCTATGTTATCTCACAATTGGATGAATTCAACTGCTAATTTTTTTATTTTTTTTGATAACTAACCAGCAATTTATATTAAAGAGGAAAATGCAAACAGATAGGAAAGCATACAAAAAAAAGGGTCAGGTGCACAAGTTGAACACCATGAAACCAAAGTTAAAAGAATAAGAATAGAAAATAGCTTAGCACTGACAAGGTACAGCCCAACGAGAGTGGACCATGTGTACCAACACGTCACCCGTAGATGCATCACCCAACACCATCAATCATCTCAGCAGAAGGAACGCCCACAAACAAGCTATCTCTGGTAACCCCATCCCTAGCCAGTCATCCCGCCATAGAATTACCATCCCTCGGAGTATGCATAAAAGAGGTGTGGATCTGGCTGCCTAGAAACCTTGCCAGCCTAACAATATGAGTAAATCTCCAAGGGCAATCCTCTGTGCCTGTCATCCAAGATATCACTGAAGCTGAGTCCCCCTCAATCACTATCTTACTGTACCCAAGTCTAGTAGCCTCCCTAAGACTAGTGAGGAGGGCTAACCAGTGTATACAATGTCGACGACGTGTCGCCAATTCCGAGGTGGGCGACACGAAATCAGGGTGCAAATTGACCTTGATTTCGGCGACATGGGGGAAAAATTTCAATTTTTTTTTTCTGATATTTCCTCCATGTCTCTCGACATGGGCGACATGGGGGAAGTTTTTTAATTTTTTAAAAAATTAAAAAAAAAATGTTACATATATTTTTTGCATTTTTTGTTGATGTATTATGATGTATTTATACACTACTTAGGGTTGTTTAAACCTTGGGGGTAAAACCCATAAAAAATCCCACATTTTCCTATAATTTCTCCCATATTTCCCTTTTCCCCCCCTCATAGATATGGCACTTGATTACTAGTTTTATATATCTTTTAATTGTCTTAC
>JAUPMG010000011.1:9160908-9173037 GCA_031762675.1 Pachysandra terminalis
TTCGAATCTACAAACTTGCTCTGTGATAGGTTGCTTTAGATCTAGAAGAACACTAATTAAATGACACGTGTAGCATGCATAAAGATCTAAAAGCAACGTTTTCATTCTTTCCACCATTCCAGATAAGACAAAACCCCCTTTAGATAAGTTGACAGCAGATATTATAAGTAACTGAGGTTTTATCACGTGCTATCAGGAATTCATTCCAATCATTTAAAGTAAATGAGTTTATTGAATGTCACATTCTTTTCTGGACTTCGTTTATCACAAATGAACCCCTTTTGGCAGCTATCTGCCTTCGAAGGACATCAGAATAACTATATATTACAAGATGACCAATATATTCTCGAATTAACCATATAGAGATTTCAGAGTTAGATTTTTTAGCAGACAACTCGTTTTCATGATCAATAGTCCCTGTAAGGAAGTTATCTAGGTCATTTTGAAGTTTAGAGTTTACGTACGATCAACTCGAGTGCCTTTGAATTAATGAAATCAGAAGTACATATGTCATTCTACAACTTTTTTAAAAGAGACTCCGAATTACAAATATCTCATTTAGATATAACTTCTGGGGAATGAAGATATGCCTTCGAAGTACCATCCCTGAGGATTTTATTCGAAGTAGGCATATATAATATGAAATCAACTCCTAAGAATAAATAAGAGCGACTTCGAACTTTACTTTGTAGTTTGAATGTATTTAAGAGTGTCTTCAAGGGTAACAACCTATTTTTGTCCGCCGAAGTACTTTTAAGTAAAGTGTATAATTTAGTCTTGCAAATTGATAATCGTCACTCCAAGGCGACATATGAAGAGGCAAAAACGTGACTTCGAAATATTCATTTGTAAAGATACTTCAAGATCAATGAAATTGAATCCATAATTGTTACTCGAGGGTAACGTATGGAGGGAATAACATAACTTCGAATTACTCCTTAGTGAGGGTACTTAAAAATTAGTGAATGAAAAGTGTATTTCCATATTTGTCACTCGAAGATGACCTTTAGAGAAGTAATAATATGACTTCGAAATACTCATTTATGAGGGTACTTCAAAATCAGTGCAATCGTCATCCGGAAGTGTTCTTTCAGGATGAATGAAGTGTGTACTTCAAGAGTTCCTTAAATAAGGATTTCTTTGAAGTTAATGGAATGCAAGTCTATTTATGAGTAATAAACCCTTAGTCTTTGAGGATGAATAACCTTTGACGATTTGATCATCTCAAGGTGGTTAACTTTCGAATTCACCATTTAGAGGTGGTTGGCTTGTGAATTGAACAAAACAGAAGGAAATACGTATCATTCGTAGTTCCTACAATTAAAATGATAATAAATGATCTTTCGAAGTCTATTAATATGATCCAAATACGATTTTTAAGTTATAAGGTTTAAAGTGTGCCTTTGAATGCTCATTCTCAAAGGATTTCTCTTGATGTACATGACAAAATAATAAGATCACTCGAAGACTTTTCTGGAGAAGGAGAAAGTATGATTTCGAGTCTTGGTTTAGGAATTTCTGTATTTGAAGGGTTCATTAAGAGTAGCATACTTCTGTCCTCTTATCCCTCGAAATGAATCATGATTTGTTTTGTCAAAAGTTCAAATTATTAATAATTTGATCGTTTCGAAGGTTATTAGCTTAGAAGTTAACTAATACTTTTAGATTTTGGACACGTGGAACGGTTTGATATAATGAACTGTTTCCAGAGATAGTTTCTTGGATAAGTTTTACTTTCAGGTAATAAGGATAGTCAGATATCTTAAAGACATTTCAAAAGTCGCATTTTAAATCAAACCAGAGTACAACATTATGACAGTTGGCACGCGTAAAACAAATATGTAATAAATAATTGCTTTAACAATAATTTAGTGTATTTGAGAATACTTAAAGTACCGTAAATACGATCTAAGATGATACCACATTATATAGGTTTAATTAAGCTTTCTGATCACCAACGTTAATAAAAGTTTATTAAATCCACGCTGGCAATCCGTGTGCTTCCAAGCCAACAAATCAGAGCAAAGAACGCTCTCAAGCGCGAGAGTATATATACACATACATGTAACCCTCTAAGATACAAACCGTGAACGAGAACGAGAACGAGAACGAGAACGAAGATCAAAGATCGGGAAGACGAAAGCTTTGCATTTGAAGAATTAAAGATCGATCTAGGGCTTCGAATCGAATCGTGAAGATGAGTTCTGCGGCTTCAACCAAGGGAGGGAGAGGAAAGCCCAAGGCATCCAAATCGGTCTCCAGATCTCAGAAGGCCGGTCTTCAATTTCCGGTCGGTAGGATCGCCAGATTCCTTAAAGCAGGAAAGTATGCCGAGCGTGTCGGTGCCGGAGCTCCGGTCTATCTATCCGCCGTGCTCGAGTATCTGGCTGCCGAGGTGAGTAAAAGATTTTGATTTCGTTTTGTTGATCGTTGCTTTTGAGATTTGATTCATGTGGTTTTGATCTTCTTGTAGGTTCTTGAACTTGCTGGAAACGCAGCGAGGGATAACAAGAAGAATCGGATCGTTCCAAGGCATATACAGCTTGCGGTGAGGAACGACGAGGAGTTGAGCAAGCTTTTAGGGACTGTTACGATTGCTAATGGTGGAGTTTTGCCAAACATTCACCAAACTTTGCTGCCGAAGAAGATGGGGAAAGGGAAGGGCGAGCCTGGATCTGCATCTCAAGAGTTTTAGTTTCTTTTTATTTCTTTTTGTTCGAGTATAATGTGAGGTTGAGTTTTGATACAGTTAGGGATGAGATCTCTTGTATTACTGTAGTTTTGTAATGTGATTGATCCTTGAAAGCCATAATTTTTGCTGTCTTTTTTACTTTCTGGAGATTTATAATGAAAATACTTTTATGACATTCGCATGTATTATATGGTTTTAGGTGTGTTTGTTTGATGTAATTGCATTCATTTACAGGGAAAGCTATAAATTAATCTTAAGTATTCTCTCTCTCTCACTCTCTCTCTCTCTCACACACACATTTTTCAGTTAATTAATTAATTAATTAATTTATACCTCAACCACAATCTTTTTCACTACTTAGTAATATATATATGTATATATATTTATTTTATTTTTTTCCTTCTCTTATGCGTGAATGAGAATGGAGGATAATTGAGTACAAAGTGAAGGGATTTCAGTTACAGAACTTTGGGAATCTTTTTCTTGATTGAGGAATATGGGTATGGTCATATATTATGCTAGATCTTTGGCTAACCCTAGATTGAGATTTTCTACAGTTTGAATTGTAAGTTTATCAGAACCAGGAGTTTTGCGATTGCAGGTCCTGGAACAAGTGGATAAGGGCCTACCAAAGGGGGATGAAAAAGCGGCGCAATCCCTTGTCAAAGAGTTGCAGGGGAAGCCTGGAGGTCTCTGCTGTTTTGGCGCAGCAAGGCAGGTTGTTGCTTGGCTTTTTTCTGTCTATTTGCCATGATGCTGTTGTGTGTATATTGCAGTATATCTATCCACACTTGCGAGTTACTTGCATTTGATGGTGCCCATGCTGTCGACCATGTCCAGGAGTTCTTGTGATACGGATGTAAATTTTCTTCTTTATTATTTTATCTGAAGTTGCCATGGAGACTTCCAAGGGAGATGTTTAAAGGGTAACCCAAGCTCGACACAATGAATTGGGAAACTTCTGAGACGGTTAGCTCAATTGGCAGGCTCTCCAGCTCAAGAACTGGAGATCCCAGGTTCAAGTCCCTGGGCTTACCTGATATATGGTCCTTCTGGGTGGTATCATGTATTGGGGGTTCCACGTCACCAAAAGAAAAAAAAAAGATTGGGAAAGGTGACCTTCTCTTCAAAGCTGTTGTGTAGTTCTCCGTCTTGAAAAGTTTCAGTTATAGGAATGGGAGGAACCGTTGGGGATGTTTATTTTTCAATTCTAATATGCAAAGACAGTGCCTTGGTTGCACTGGGATTTCATAGAACAGTAAATGATAGCCTTCCGATTAGAGTTAAAATTTATAGTGAATTGTGGATTTGTTTGCAGATAGATTGATAGATAGTTTACTCAACATTTATTCTTATGAAGTACATTAAAAAAAGGGGCTTCTTAACATTGCATGACTGCTAAGATTGATTTCTAAGTTATTGTTCTGTTTATTGAGTATATTCATGGTACAAGTGCCACAGAGACTATGCCCTGGATGAACTAAAGCTGAATGGAGTAGAAGTGTCGTCTCTTTTATCACCAGTTGATGCAACACTTGGTTCAATAGAAAGAAACCTTCAACTTGCTGCAGTTTTAGGAGGGCTTTCTGCATGGACTGTATTTGGATTTACCCCACAACAAATTCTATTTTCGTCCTTGGGGTTGTTGTTTCTATGGACACTGGATTTGGTAACTTTAGTTTGAACTGAAAATCACTCCTTTTATGCTTTTTTTTTTCATTGCATAGTTGTGTAAGCAATAGTATTGATTGGTGGAGTTCAATTGATTGGTCTACGTATTTTGTTTTGCAATCTTTTTGAAAGTAGCTTAGAGATTGTTCATAATTGAAATGCTAGATTTTGTTTTGCAATCTCCTTGATGTCAGATGACTCTGGGGTTGCCATATTTTGTTGTGCCTTGTGTTTTGCAATCTTATGTATGTATATACATGTGATCAAAGTTACCTGCATCCTTTAAAAAGGTGTCTACTCTTCCATGCCCCTAATGTTCTTTTCCATATGCTCTGCTATATTTATGGGGTCCCAAATTGATGTTGTCTTGTAATATGCCGTGAAAGGAACACCGAGAAAGGTTATCAGTAGTTGCCCAATCTTACATCCAAAGTTCTCCACTTCCCTTGCTCTAAAGATCTTATTCTTGCCCATATTAGTTTTCAAACCGGAAATCACTTCAAAGCAAATCAAAATTTAAAATGCATCTAAGAACTCTCGATTGGGCCACTGTCACCTCATGGAAATCCCTCCAAAAGTTCAATGATACTGGCCTTCTGAATTAATCTACAAAATGGCTCAGCCATAATAATGAAAAGTAGAGGATGGAGGATCTCTTTGCCTCAACCCTTCAGAGATATCTTAAAGAAACCTTTAGAGATTTCATTAATCAACACTGAGATAGAATTATATGGAAATGTGCATTTTTATCCAATTCCTTCATCTTGCCCCCAAACCTCATTTGTCTCGATAATTATATAAGGACGTCTTAGTTCACATGATTGCACGCTTTTTCTGTATCCAATTTGCAGAACAATTCGGTCTCACACTCCCATATTTTAGAATCCAAACATTCATTAGCAATCAAGACCCTGTCCAAAACTTGTCTTCCACCTACAAAGGTACTTTGGAATTGTGAAATCACAATAGGAAGCACGTTTTTCAGTCTATTAGCTAACGACATAGACTGGATTTTAGAGAAACTTCCCACTAGACTAATAGGCCTGAAATCCTTATTATGCATAGTTTCATCTTTCTTTGAAATTAGTAAGATGAAAGTAGCATTGGCACTCTTCAAAAACATCGATTGTGCAAAGAAACTCTCCACTGCCAACATCAGATCACCCTTGATTACATTCCTACACTTTTTGTAGAATGCCAATAAAAAGCCACCCTCCGCCCTCCCGAGGCTGTCACCATGAGGCTCCTTAGTCACCTTATGATCTCCTCTTTAACATTCCTACAAATCCCGGTTCTCCTCCAATATCATATCAAATTCAACACCACCACATATAGGCAGTCTACGTTCTCTTTGTACAAACCCTCAAAATAAACTTCCATGGCTTGATCCCTACCTCATCCTCTTCAATCACTCTGTCCCCTTCCTATTTGCTGTTTGAATTTACCCTGTTCTTAGCATTAGCCATCTCATGAAAGACCATGTATTCTTATCATTGACCTTCAACCATAGATCCCTTGACTTTTGTCTCGAGCCTTATTTCTTTAAGGCGAGCAAAATGTCTCAATTCCATTTTGAGTTTCTCCTTATCTACCCACTCATTTGATTGCAATTCTCCTCTTTCAATCCAAATCTCTCATCCCGTACAAAACATTACGTTTTCACGTCTACCTTTCCAAACTCTTCTTTCTTCCATTCCTTAGTAGCCTCTTTCAAAGCTTATAAGTTCTTGCAAAAAAAAAAAAAGACTAGGATTTCTCTTGAAAACTAGACCTGACCACCTCACCCGTCTTTATCACAAATGCATCATCATCCAACCATATATTCTCAAAACGCAAAGGTGTATCCCTTTCGAATTCATCAGGTTCTCCAATAATATAGAAACAGGTCTAGACATAGTTGATTCCTTCACTTCAATAAATTTCTCTTCACCAACTTGAAGACGCTATCCTCATTGTTTGACTACCTATAATTAGTTCCATCCAAAGACAGTTAATTCCTTCACTTCAATAAATTTCACTTCATCAACTAGAAGACCGTATCCTCATTGTTGGATTACCTATAATTAGTTCCATCCAAAGACATATCCAGTAACTTATTTCTGTTTATGAAATCTAAGAAAGCCTGCATGCTGTAGGAGATGTAGTTTCAACCCATTCTCTCCAAGCGAAATCAATTACATAAAATTTCCCTTTGATACACCAAGGATTCCTCCCACACTCCTTGGTTATGGCACCTATCGGTTGGGTTTTACAAACTAGAAAGTGAAAATATCTTGCTTTTCCCCACCTCACAGCGATTGAACCCAATCACAATGCCATTGCCACCAGCAGCTCCCAAAGCAGGATATATTACCCAATCCGCCTGTGGATATCGTCAGACTTCCCTTAAATCCTCCAAAACTCATTGGCTATGGTACCCATCTGTTGTGGTTTACATACTAGAAAGTAAAAATATCTTGTTTTTCCCCACCTCACATTGAAGTAGAGAATGCATCCACAATGCTTTGCACCTTCTCAAAAGTCTTCCTTTTCCACCCAATCACAATGCCACCAGCAGCCCCCAAAGCAGGAAGTAGAAGTACTATCCATTCCGCCTCCTTAATTGCCCAAATGTCCCCACAATTTTTCTGTTCAGCACCTCTGATTTTGTTTCTTGTAAGAAAATATGTCCGGGGACCATACATTCAAAGCCCGCTCTCACAGATGCCTTCTTATTTGCTGCATTAAGCCCCCTCACATTCCACGATAAGATCTTAAGCCTCACTGGGACACAATTATAACCTGTCTATTCCTCTGTCTACCTCATTCCTTGGCTAGCATTCATGACCTGATTGCTCATGTACCACGATAACTACTGTAATTCTCTTGACATCCTCTTCCTTATTGAGAATTCTTTCATTTGCTCCTCCTTGATTGCTATAAACAATGCCATGACCTGCTCTTCATAGCCACTGCAAGGACACCCAAAAAGCTACTAAAAGTTTTTATCTTTTGCCACCCATTCAGAAACTCCTTCCTGTACATTGCCTCCCTGATCAGTCCCCTCTAACTCGACCATATCAGAACCAGAAGCCTCCTCCTTTTCCACCCAATCCCCTCTGCTACTGCTACCATCATTATCTTTTTCATTATCAAGCATGTATGGATAACTGGCTTTTCCTTTGTTCCCCTAATTCATTGGCTGTCTTTGACAACCAATTGATGTGTCCTTTACTTGGAGAACTTAAAGCAGTGTTCTTTTTCAGAGGGTGGTGAAGAGAGATAGAGAATCTCTTTCTAGTTACAAGCTCCTCCCACTCCACCCCCACATCCTCCCTCTTTTTCCTTTACCCTTTTTAGTCCTAAGCTCACGTGTGCACAGTGGTTTTGTTTAATGCAGAAAAGTATGCCTTTTATGAGTGCACTTTGTCATTGACTGCTGGATCATAGATGCTGTCAGGCCGTGACAATGTGCTGTGCACAGTGGTCTTATATTTATGAGTGTAATACCATGAGTTGGTGCCATTCAAGCCCACGCATTGTTAGCAAAATGCCGTTTAAAACGGCAATTTTTTCACCTTTTTTTTGACTACGTTTTTTAAAATTAAAACCGTATTAAACTCGTTTTTTTCCCGTTCCGTTTTTTTGACGTTTCACGTTTTGCTAACAATGGGCCCACGAGAGGAAGTGCATGCATCTTTCATGAACGGTTCCTACCATCCTTTGACTTACATGGCTCCACTTACCACCTTGGCTGTTTTGCAGGTGTCTTTCAACAGAGGAGTTGGTAGCCTGGTGCTTGATACAATTGGGCATGCCGTCAGTCAAAAGTACCATAATAGGGTCATTCAAGTACAGTCTCTCTCTCTCTCTCTACATACATACATATATATGTTACACACATACATTTTAGTTGTTTTATCAGCATATGCCTCTTTCTCTCTGTCTACATACATACATATATATGTTACACATACATTTTAGTTGTTTTATCAGCATATGCCTCTTACATATTCTTGTGGAAATGAAAGTATGTTGCTAACCTTTTCTGATGTCACTTTACGAGCAAACAATATCAAGCTGAGATATAAGTTTGATCGTTTTGTCTGAATTTAGTAGTTAAATAATCCTCGTGCAGTGATGTGTTAAATACAGGTATAGACGTATAGTATTAATTGCTGCATCAAGTCGGCAGCAGGTAGTTCCTTTGTCCTGGTGCTTCTAGTTTCCTTTATGTAAGCTAAACATGGTTTGATATCTAATGGTAGATTTTTATAAATCATTGTCGATAATGCCTTCTTTGTGCAAAAATGCTGAAGGTTAGGTCTGTTGCCCGTGCCCTGCTGGGATCCTGCTACGGTGGGACCTAGACCAGGTAACGGTCCTTTTTATCGTCAATAACACCTTCTCCCAATTATTTGGGATCAGCCAATGAAACCTGACTTAAATTGTATTCGGCAGTGTTAAGTACTGGATGCCAGTTTGATTTAAACGTACCTATGTTGGCTTCAGATTGGCTATGTAGAACAGAGCACAGCACTAGTGGTGTTGATGTACACTTACATTAAGTTATGTTCGTGAGTTGTCGAAATTCATGTTACTTATCTGAAGTACCAATTTTTTTTTTCAAGAGGTGAACCTGTATTAGATTTTCTGGGCATATGCTGTGCCTTAGGACCAAGGTTATCAAAACACCTAGGAGAGTCTAGGCAATAGACCTGTGCAGTCTGCAACTGTTGACTGCCCACAATTGCATATGAAAAAAAAAACGGCAGTTCCATATGACAAAAAAAAAAAAAAACAGAGGGGGGATATTTTCTGTGCAGTCTGCAACTGCCGACTGCCCACAATTGCATACGAAAAAAAAACTGGAGAGAGAGCCTGGCTGGCTGGTTTGGAGTTTAGACCTTCAGCTTCAAGCTTGTTTAGTTGTTTTCTTTGGATGCTTGGGTTCTTCAACTTCAGTCGTCAAGTCAGGTTAGACTATAGAGACTTGGAGTCTTGAACTACTAGAAAAATATAAAGCCTAAAGAAATAACACAAGTAGGTTTTTAATTAATAAATAATTAAAATTTAAAATACTTGAAATATGAATTACAATTTGAGCGGTTCAAGACAAGTTGAACTACATTACACAATGGGTGACCGCCCTGGTAGATTAGGTGACCAGGAGGTTGCCTTGTCGCCTAGGCACACTTAGCCCCTAGGCGACCCTCGTTTGTGCCCTTAGAAAACAACCTAGGTGCCTAGGCGGTTGACTTTAATAACACTGCTTAGGTCAAACAATCTACACTGAACTTTACTCTCTTGTATAACTTACTCTCTAACTTATATTGGCGAATCTCCTTATGTAAAACTATCTTATGAAATGTTTATGCAGCATGAAGCTGGCCATTTCCTAATAGCCTATTTGCTCGGAGTTCTTCCAAAGGCATATACACTATCAAGTTTAGAGGCTTTTAGGTAGGAAGGATCTCTCAATGTTCATGCAGGGACAGCTTTTGTGGATTTTGAATTTCTTGAAGAAGTAAGCTTATTTTCTTCAGGTTGATATGATTGTTATCTTCTGTTTTGTTTTATTTTACTTGTGATGTAACTTTGTTTGGAATGAAGCTATGACCATCTTGTATAAAGGTGATGATAAAAAATCTTGGTCAACATGATTCGTTTGACTGCAATTTCCCCTGTACAATAGGAGAAAGTTTTTTATCTATGTTATCTCACAATTGGATGAATTCAACTGCTAATTGTTGTCAGGAATATGTTAAAAGCTGTTATTATTCATGCTTTTAATTGTTAATTTATTTGTGTTTACTTTTGTGTATCACTTCTATATGTCTTCTCTGATTTTTGGTCGTTTTCATACCATGCAGTTTAATACAGGGAAAGTATCGTCTTAGGTGTGACATTTCCCTTTTACAAGCTCTACTGAAGTTTGTGATGGTATTTTACTTCATATGCCTTGCCTTTTTTTTTTTCCTGATAATTATTACTTACTCTTCGAGATCCAAGCTTTTTGAATGTCATATTTTGCAAGTACTAGCTCTTGGGTGCTTCTTGTGAAACTGTACTCATTATGCTTGAAACTTCTCCTCGATCGACTGACTTCCATGTTCTGATACCACCGCCCAACCAACCAAAACACCTTTCATACCTCTCATTTACTTATTATGGGGAATTCCCTTGCCTTATCTTTAGAATGTAATAAACCTATCCTCTCTTCTCTCTTTATATTCCAAAACATTGAAAAACTGAGCACCGATCCAAGTCCAGAATATTTTGAGGACTCTTCTGACCAGAAAAAAAAAATCTGTAATTGTCAGCAAAGTTGTTTTTTTATTTATTATTATTATTCTAATTTTTTTCTTCAAATCCAGAAAATTCTTCTTACTTTTATACATAGGTCATTGATTCAGCATTGGATAAAAAAAAGGGGGGTGAGGTACCTATGTTTCCAGTAAATGGTTCAAATCATTTTATTGATACGAGTGTTCTATATGAAATCGCCATTGCAATGGCGATATGCAACGATGGGTGCACCTAACCCATCACAGTAAAAGGATGCACCTTTTACTCTGAGTTTTCCTGTGTGGTACAGGAATTATTTTTTTCATGTACTATAGTAAAACTCTTTTGTAGGAGATTGAAATGTTAAAGTCCATATTTTTTGAACCTAAAAAAAAATAAAAGTAGATCTTTCCCTGCATTAGGCAGTCTGTTCAGTGAAGGTAAGTGGACTCCTTCCCATCCCATATGATTAAATCGATTATTGGACGGAGGAATGACACGCCTAAGCTCCTAAGCAAGAGATAAATGACCTGAGCGGGAAGGCCAATTGCTAGAGTTTGCCTCATATTACAGGCAGGCCTTATGTCTTTCCTTTGCCAACTTGATTGAATATCATTCTGGAGTAAGAGGTTGAAATATGTCATATCTTTGCGTTGATTAATGTATTTATTGCTTTCATAATTGTTATACGTGTTCTTGCGTAACATTGCTGGTTTGCTCTTGCAATTTTTTCTACCTGGAGAGTATCTTACAGAGGAAATACTTTTTATTCAGATGCTGAATAGGTTCTCATGTATAGCGCTGGCAGGTTTGGCAACGGAGTACCTTCTTTATGGATATTCTGAGGGAGGTCTTGCGGATATTGACAAGGTCAGTGTGATGTTTTGAGCAAGGTACCAATTATATGAATCCATACCTTCTTTATGGATATTCTGAGGGAGGTCTTGAGATAACGATAACAATTATATGAACCCAATAGACAGCGCAGCTACACATACCTGCTGGGCCCTTGAGAACTAACCAAAGTCGGTTTCTTTGAAAATTCTTACTGCAGTGAGTTTATATACCGACAGCAGCAAGAAAAATAATTTGGAAGAAACCAGAATAGTTAGGCTGTGTCAGCTGTTGCTTAATAAATTGGCAGACGAGTTAGTTCAACTGGCAGGTTTTCCGGTTAGGAATTAGGGGTCCCAGGTTCGAGTCCCTGGGCTTACCTGATATATGATCCTTGTGGGTGGCGTCATGTATCCGGGGTTTTACCCTATCCCCACTAAGTGGGTTGGGGGTTCCACGTCACAAAAAAAAAAAAAAAATAAATGGCCTATTTTTTAAGTGCTTCTCTTGTGGAAATGGAATGAAGAAGCACTTAAGTGGCGTCAAACGCGACCTTTAGTATTTGTTTTGGTAAACGACTTTTAGTATTGGTGATGCACAAACCGGTAAATGACTCAAAATGCCAATTAAACAATTGGTTTGCACAATCAGTGGATTCGAATACT
>JAUPMG010000011.1:9175705-9187882 GCA_031762675.1 Pachysandra terminalis
GATGCGATTCTCTCTGTGGAGTATTACTGCTGCGATCGACCCAATCCAGTCTTGCAGGTTTCTTTTCTTAATCCAGAGCTCAAAAGAATTAAGAACATTTTTTATTTATTAATTTATTATAGATTCAGATCATGTGTATATAATTGTATATGAATGAAGTTATCTAAAATTTATTTTCGTATTTGTTTTTATGCAAGCAATAGAATCTCCTCCGTTTTTAAGAAAGAAAAAAAAGTTGTTCTGTGGCAATTGGAATAATGCAAAGCAAGTTGTGTTCCATTACAAGCTATGATGAAAACAGTGTTATAATCGAAGTTATTCCTTTGGGTGGTACCATATTTATCAATTTGATGACGTTTTCTGATGCCGTTTGGCTGTCCAGTTCTTGTTGTTGCTAGACCAGGAGTAAACTTTAAGAAGAAAAGAGAAGATGTCTGTCTAACTGAGAAATACAGATTGGAGTTTCACCAACCTGTTGGTAATGGAGTCATTTCTATACAAAAGTC
Organism: Pachysandra terminalis; assembly: GCA_031762675.1. NCBI lineage: Eukaryota > Viridiplantae > Streptophyta > Magnoliopsida > Buxales > Buxaceae > Pachysandra > Pachysandra terminalis. Next base: position 9,176,212 of record JAUPMG010000011.1, read on the forward strand.
AGATAACTATAATTCTTCATTAAATTTCAAAATGTGAAGTACATGTCCCTTCATAAAGAATGACATCTATAAATACAGAACTACTTATAATAACTACAATGACTCATATTTCATGATCAATCGTGATATGGATTACCCATGGGTGAATAGATATTTAGGCCTCATAGGTCAGGCCAATTGCATCATTTTCACTAGGGATTAAATCCTCTTTATGTACACGTTCATGGGGTTTGATTGGGTCCTTCAATTTCATTTGATTACAGAGGATGGTGTGAGAAACCTTATGAATCATCATGGGTACATGGATTTGATTGTGCTAGCATTTGGTTGTGGCCTTTCTATTTTTGTGATTAGGAAATATGTAGTTGTGCAACCATCATTTGTATCATATATGTAGCTTAGTAATGCATTAATTGAGAATGTTGAGGTGATGGGAAACAAACATACTGATAATGTGGTGTTCAACTATAACAGCAAGACTTGATACTTAAATGGCTGAAACTGGATGAAGTCTGCTAAGTTGGTCTGAATCCCAAAAGTCCTACATCATTGATTTATGGGTAGTGTCCCACCTGTCAATCTAGATGAATGAGTTGGTGGCCTCATATACACTCTACATGCTGGACTGAACTGAAGAAGGGTTTTATAGTCTCTTTGGTGATGTTTTCACATAGTTTCTGATTTTGTTCATTAATATTTGAATACATGTAATTGTTGCAGCTAATTCAATTTTGGATGAGTTAAGTTCTTTTACTCTTCTTTTATTTTTTTTAACAAGTATTGGTCAACCCCTCTGTGGAATTTCTTTCTAATATTTGAATACATGTGATTGTTGCTGCTAATACAATTTTTGACGAGTTTAAGTTTTTTTTTTAATTTTTTATTTATTTATATATATTTGTTTATTTTATACAAGTATTGCATACTTGGTCAACCCCTCTATGGACTTTCTTTCATTGCAGATACTATATTTGGCAATAATTGGAGGAACATATTACATTGTAGCGAAGACATCCTTTAGCTATATTCCTGGATATTATATAACTGAAGTGCACAGGTATCATACGATAAAATGATTGTGTGTAGCCCTCTCTTTCAGTATTAGGATTCCTTGGCAATAACTACTTCTGAGAGTCCTTAGGCATTATGTATTGTTGCAGGTACACAAGTTTGTTGGCAGTTGGTGTCGGTATTGTGCTCTTTCTTTTGACAAGCTTTTCTGATCCCGGAACTGTGAAAGCTGAGAATGTTGCTCAATACCTCTCTGCTTATCCTTATGACAACATTATATTCACAGAGAAAGAATGTGCAACCTGCAAGATTCCAAAGTGAGTTATGATTTTGGTAGTTGAGGTATCCTCTTTAATTTAAAGTCAGATATTTTCTGATGGAATTTTACACGGATTCAGACCTGCTAGATCAAAACACTGCAGCATATGTGACCGCTGTGTTGCCCGGTTTGACCATCACTGTGGATGGATGGTTTGTTCGTTAATTATTTCTTTCTTTTCTTCCTCTTTGAAGTTATAGGTTGTGTAATACTATGATTGTGTCTTCTTCTTTGATTGGTATCACTGCTGCAGAACAATTGCATAGGAGAGAAGAATACCCGGTACTTCATGGGTTTCCTACTCTGGTGAGGTCTTAGCTGATTCAGCATTTTTTTTTGCCAAACTGACTGTTTCATAGATCAAGTAGGTGGCCCGCATATGTACTTCTAGCTTCTCATTTAATCCATCTGTAATATGTCATTTTTTTAGTAACAGACATAGTTGGTAAGATAGGATTGAACCCATGTTTCCCCTACACGTGTTGTTCAATGCCTTCTGTGTATATACCTTGAACCGAGTCATTCTTTTTGTCCCAACTTATTTCAGGTATAAAAAATAAAGAAAGAATTTAACTTTTGCGGCCCATGCTAAAAACTATACGATTCTTGATTTTTTAGGTGCGAATTACAACTTTTGTAGGCATTTCCTTGTTTGTTTGTATGGGACGGTTGCCATTGGTTTGATACTTGCTGGTCGATTGAAAGAGTTAAAGGTTACATACATTCTAACTGGTAAAGTTGATTTTTATCTAACATATCTTGATTAATGTCCGATTTGTTCATGAGACTAATTGCTGGAGTTATACTTTTACCTCTTTCTCTTTTGTAGTTTATTATGGCATTGAGAATACATTCTATGACTTGGCTCCTCATGTTGCACAGGTGATAATTATCATTTTTTCTAAGTTGATCTTACCTTCTTTATGTGAAACTGCAGAAGGGAAATGGTTATTTTGTCTCTCTACTTGCAATAATCAGTTTGCATTATCATAATTGAATTTCTCTGATCAATGTGCCATAGTGCGGAATTTGCATCACATGGGACTATTGTAGCACTTGTCATTTGTAAAATTTTGCCTGATTAATGCGGCACAATTCAAAAGTTGCATAAATGGGAATATTCCAACACTTCTCAGTTGTAGAATTTTGTCTAGATTGTTGCATTAATTGTTGACCCATACAATGATCCAGTATTGGACTTCTGGTGATACCCTTTTGCATTCACTGATAGGATTCAAAAATTGCATAAATGGGATTATTCTAACACTTCTCAGTTGTAGAATTTTTTCTACATTGTTGCATTAATTGTTGACCCATACAATGATCCAAGGTGATACTCTTTTGCATTCACTGATAGGTGCACAGAGAGGCTGGTCTCCACTTCATACCAAGGTTTTAAATTTCGATTCGCCTGGATTTTGTGGGGGGGGGGGAGCGGTTGGCGAAATTTGGCAAAATATCACCCCCATATTGTGTCGCCAGACTAGAAAATGGTGGCATGCCGGCGAAATTTAAAACCTTGCTTCATACTTAATATTCTAATCAATGCTTTTTGATTTCCCTTTCCCACTCACCAAGTAGTGTGCTGTTGTTTTCCAGTGGTTGTTGAGCTCCTATAACACGCAAATACTTCTCATGGTGTTCCTAGCCATAGTTTCTTTACTACTGGCAGGTTTCGTTTCATACCATGCTCGTCTTTGTCTCACAAACACCACGACAAATGAGGTAATATTTCACTTTTCCCGAGCATTTCTGAACTGAATTCTTTTAATGGCAGAGGGCAGGTTCTGCAGCCCTCTATCACTCTTATTTCATCAACCATTTGCAGCTAATGGTGTTGTTATTAAACTAATCCACAGTGATAGGGGGTGCAATGCCCGCTCCTTTATCCCCCTTACATATTCCCTGAAACTTGCCTCATATCAATGATATATCTTGATTCTGGAGCTACAGACTTTTAAGTGGCAAGACTATATAAGCTGGAAGAGGAAATTAAATGAGGCAAGGGCAAGTGCTGCTGCACTCAAGGCAAGTCTCAACGGAATGAGCAGCAACAGGAAGCCACCGACGAGCAAATGGAGGGCCTTCTTCCGAAGATCTCCTTTAGAAGATGTAGAGGTTGTTGTTAAAGATAATATTTACGACAAAGGAGTTTTTCACAATCTCAAGGAGATATTGTTTCCCCTCTCTACTAGATCATCATTTTCTCAAAACCAATCGAAATCAGACTAAGAATTCTAGCAGTTGTGCATCACTTCTGATTATGTATGATTTGTGACTGCATTATATACATGATGTATAATATCAATTTTTCTATTTAAATTTTAGTTACATGGGTGCATTATGATACTTTTGTCCTGGCTTAGTTTGAATCAGAAATGGTGATTCAGATAATAGAAAACCTATTTTTACCTGTTGAGATGCTTTATTTTCAGGGTCGAGGTGGACAAATATGAACTTCAATAATTCCTTTTAAACACTGTATAAGGTATACATGAAACTCTGTTGTGTGTGCAGTGCACTACCAAATGGAGTCTTGAATTTTGGCTGTGCATGGTGAGTTATAAGTCTAGAACCATTTGGCTTGATCAAATGCAAAGAAAAGGAGAGAAAGGTGGGTATTGCTTTGAGAAACTTTGAAAGGAGACCATTTCCTCAAGGCTACTACATCATTGGTAATCCATGCAAAAAGGAATTTTTTTTTGCATAAATAAAAATGTAAGGAGAAATAGGGTCACCTTGGTGTATTCCCCTGGATGGGTGAAAATGATCAGCTTCTTCTCCGTTCCACAAAATGAAAATAAAACTCCATTCCAGTTTATCATAAGCTTTTTTAATATCAACTTTGAAGACTGATTCTTCCTCTTCTTTTTCCTTTTTCTTTTTTCTTTTTTAAATAGTTTATATTGCATTATGCTACAAGAGCATTTGTTGAGTTACAACAACTTTGTTAGTTTCCTTGTCTCCCACGAATAAGAAGGGAGGTTTGTGCTCTTATCAATTCACTATTTAAAGAAATATCAAGGCAAAGATTGGTGGGTTTATAGTATAAAACTTATCAATCTATCCTAATCTAGTTGGGTTTAAACAGGTTCGAGTTAGGCTTCTTATTGTCATTGATAAGCTATTCCAATTGTTCGAACCTATAAGTTGAATTACAAAGAAAATAAATTATTTTATGATAATTTTATAACTATGAAGTTCAACGTTGGGGATGTAGCTCAAATGGTAGAGCGCTCGCTTTGCATGCGAGAGGTACAGGGTTCGATCCCCTGCATCTCCAAATTTACCTATTTGATGTTTTTTGAGCCTTCTTTTAGGGATTTTTATTTATTTATTTTTCGGTTGGAGCAAAAGTACGACACTTCCATTCTGCGTTTCTAACAGATAGCAGTCAGACTCAGGACATTCTTGTAGCATTGTTACTGAGAACGGCATAGCCTTCCCGCCATTTCTTTCTAGGGTAATCAAGCAAGGAAAATGGCGGTTCCTCTCTTCAACCTCGCACCTGATTTAAAGGTCTCAAGGCTCTGCGTAGGTTTGGCCTCTCTCTCTCTCTCTGTCTCTCATTAAAATCTGGATTTTACAGGAACCATGACTTTTGGAGAGCAGAACTCCTTACAGCAATCCTTTCGCCTTCTCGATGAAGCTTTCGATACTGGAATTAACTTTTTCGATTCTGCAGAAATTCTATTCATCTACGTCGACTACTACATTGCTAATTGGTTCTCGAATTTCTTCTTTTCAAATTTAAATTCGATTTTGGTACAGATTTTGATATCTTGAATTCAGGTATCCAGTTCCTCAGCGTGTGGAGATTCAAGGGAGAAGCGAGGATTATGTTGGGCGTTGGATTAGAGAGAGGATGATATCTCGGGACCGAATCGTCTTGACCACCAAGGTCGTCTTACTGCATAATGTATTTTTGATCTTGAAGTTCACAATATCTATATATAAACTCTGTCAATGTTGTTTTGTATTTCTATTTGCTATATATTTTGGGCATTGTCGGTCCTAACACAAGTGAAGGATGAGGGTCGCATCAGGGAGGCGGCGGGCGTAAAACTTTAGCTAAATCTCTTTTTATTTTGTCATGATTCCTAAACTATCATCTCGATCTTAGGCTAGAACACCCTCTGGAAAGGATGCATGTAACAGAACTCGATTGTTAATAAGTGAGTAAAGGTTAGATAAGGCATCAATTGGAAACGACGCACTGCAACAACACCCGGTTGCAGTGTTTTCATAGGCGTTTGAGGCATAAGTCTCGAGGCTCACCTCAAGACGAGGCCTTGCAAAAATGCCTTGAGGCACAACCATGAGGTGCAGCTTGCTCATGAGGCGCGAGTCTTATGTCTCGAAGCGTAAAAAAAGTGTACGCCTTAGATGAGACGTAAGCGATGAAGAAATACTGATTTTTTTTGATAAATTATAAGGTGATTGCAAAGAGATCCCATGGGTCTTTAAATAGAAGAGTACATAAGTTAAACATAGTAACTTAGTCTCTAATCTAGAAACAATTTAAAAATTTATTAAATCTTATAAATCAAATCCCTTGTAATGCTTTAATCTTCTCATTGAATTCCTCAAATCAAATCGCTTGCATCTCTTGACTTTCTTATTGCCTTTTTCTTTTCCTTGAATGACTCCTTGAGCTAATACAATCGATACTCCCATATGTTTCTCTATTACTCCCCTTAAAACATACGGGGATTTGAAAATTTTGCATAAGTTTGATTTTAATAATTGTATCAAGCTTATCAATTGCCAAATGATCATTTTCTTGTAGTTGCCGCTGTTGAAGTGTGTGAAGATCGAGAGAGAATAATATAAGCCTCAATGGGCTAGACCTCAACGGGTCAATAGAAGGGGTAACCTCAATGGGTAAGGACTTCGATGGACCGAATAGCCTATTGGGCAATAAAATTGACCTCTTTGGGTCAATGGCACCATGAACTTGGCTATGGTCTTGCCACAAGGGTCACGGGCCTTTAAAAGGGCCTCTTTGGGCCTAAAATTGGATCATCGTGATCTTGCATTTGATCTTGCCAAAAGGGATCATGAGTCCTAAATGGAGCCTCCATGGGCCTAACAAGTGGTTTTTTTTTTTTTACCACCATAGCACCCTTCTCTCTCTCTCTCTCTTCTTGATCCAAGACACGATGTATTCTTGGATCAAACTAAGGCGGCATGTCACCACAGAAGTTAGGCTCTTTTGACATTGAAAACTATACATATTATCAAGAGAAGGAATAAAAAGAACAAACAGATCTGTCAAGGGCAATGTAGTGTCAGAAGGAAATACAAGAGATCCAGATTCAAACTGTTCAAGGGCTTAATGGTTTCAGTTGAATGCTTCCACAATAGATCTAACAAAGAAGAAAAGAAATGAAAAAAAAATAGTAAATAAAAACCAATATGAAGAAGGGGTTATACCCTATGGAAAGAAGTACCCGGCGGACGGCAATGGTGACGTCCACCGGAAAAGGGTGATGTGGTAGTGGGATGGTCACAGGTCGATCGTCTGCTCTGATACCATGAAGAAAAACTGATTTTATTGATAAATTCTAAAGTGATTACAAAAAGACCCATGAGCCTTTAAATAGAAGAGTACATAAAATAAACATAATGACTTAATCTTTAATCTAGAAACAATTTAAAAACTTATTAAATCTTATAAATCAAATCCCTTGTAATGTCTTAATCTTTTCCTTGAATTCCTCTATCAAATCTCTTACATCTCTTGACTTTGTTATTGCCCTTTTCTCTTCCTTGAATCACTCCTTGAGTTGAAACAATCCATAATCCCATATTTTTCTCTATTAAACGAGGCGTACGCCTCAAGACATAAGGCTTAAGCCTCAGTGGCTAGGCTGGTAAATTCTCTCAGTTTTAAGAAAATTGATTTAATACTCAAATGTTTTAAGGAGACCCAAGGTTTAACTACAAATGGACATTAACAAACCTTGTGCAAAAACAATATAACTAGTTTTATTTTAATTGTTAATTTTAGTCACTTGTCATGACATGGATATCAGTTGTTATTTAATTTATTTTGCATTTCTAATAATAATTTAATATTTAATATTTATCTATCTATAAAAGTTGTGCTCATGAGGCTTACGCCTCAAGCCTTGAGGCTTACGCCGCACGCTTTGGGCAAGCGAAACACCTTAGCGTTTTAAAACATTTTTTTTTATAACCTGGGTGTCTGGGACAGCTTGCGCGCACCATCACTAATCCCTGGGGCCCTGAAGTTAACGACAGGGTAAGCCTCCAGTGGCCCAAGTGAAATGGCCTCCCGCAGAATCGAACCCCAAACGTGGTGTCTGGGCCAACGCGCACCACGACTAATCTCTGGGGCCTTGAAGTAACGACCGGGTAAGCCTCCAGTGGCCCAAGTGAAATGGCCCCCCACAGAATCGAACCCCAGACGTGGTGCTTCATGAGGCACCAGCTGCAAGTGACCATTGGGGCAACCCCTCGGGGTTGCATTTTAAAACATTAGTGGTAAGTAGGCAACAGTTCTGGAGTTGAAGTGGAAAGTCACGAGTAAAGAAGTTAGTCTGAGAAAATATGATTTGCCTAGCTATTTGGAATATATGGACTTTGACGAGGAAGGGGTTAGAGTGAGTAGGTGTGAGGAAGAGAAGGAAAAGTATTATAATTTTTGTACGGGAGAGTAAATGAAAAGAAGACAAGCTGAAGTGGTTGATGAGTATAAATTCTGGTATACGGGGGGGAGACAATAGAGAAGGTACATAATAGTTTGAATAATTGTAGTTAAGGACATGAATGATAATGTTATAGGTGTTAGAAGAATTAACTATAGGTTAATGGTAGTTAAATTAATTTTACAACAAGAGATTCTTAACATTATTAGTGCCTGCGTACCTCAAGTAGGATTAGAGCAAAACATTTAAAAACAATCATGAAAAGAAATAGATGGTTTAATTCAAGGAATATCTGACGGGGAGAGGATACTTATAGGTGGGGATCTAAATGGCCATGTTAGAGAAGATAGTGGAGGATATGATAGAATACATAAGGTACGGGGCTTTGGACAGAGAAATGAGACAATTCTTAAGTGAACTATGGCTTACAATCTTGCATTAGCAAATATCTTCTTCCAAAAGAGAGTTGAGCATCTTGTAACCTTCAAGAGTGGGACAGATTGGACTCAAATTGACTTTTTTCTTCCTACAAGAAATCAGTTAGGAACTTGCAGGGATTGCAAATTTATTGCAGGAGAAAGTCTAGTTTCACAGTATAGGCTGATGGTGGTAGATATTTGACTTCTCATAGGTTGATTTTGGTAGATGTTTGACTTCTGCAGGAATACTAAATGGTACTTGTAATTGCATATTCATGGATATGTTAGGTATTCATTTTGCTCTCAGTCTATGAGCAGTTTCATAAAGAGCTGGTCAGGACTTCGGCAACTGATATTGGTCTTTCCTTGCAGCTGTCAAGTTACTAAGGTGGAGTTTTGTCTAGGACTTTGTCTGGTGTAGGATAATTGAGGAATTTTGGTATGCCAGTATAAGTTTCAATTACTTCTACCTTCTAAAAAATTCGTATGCATCGAGCACTATTTATGATACCAAATTAAAAGTCAAAGTTGCATAGATGGCACTAAAATTAGTGGCAATAAATCATCATAGTTCAAGTTGATTCCACAAAAGTTTTTATTTTTTTTTAATTTTTTTTTTTTATGTACTTCTTCGAGTGTTTCCACTCTGTTTTATAGGCATTCGTATTGGAAAAAGATAAATGAGGACTCTTTTTTCAAGCATATTTAGAGTGCTGAGAAGAGAAGTTGTCACTGATATACCTTGGTATCCTCTTGGGGGTTAATCTAAGGGCTTTGAGTTTTTTGAACTCAATTACAGAAAAAGGTTGAGAAGAGGTTGGCAACATGGAAGAGTTTTACATATTGATGAGAGGTAGAGTGACATTTACCAAATCAATTCTTTCAAACCTATCAATTTACATGGTTCCAATTTCCAGAATCCCAATTAAGGTGTCAAAGTGTAGGACAAAAAAAAAGCTATATATAGAAACAAAACCATATTGATTATATGCGATTGCTTTGTGAGGACATGGTTAGGAATAATATTTCTTATGGTTTCGTGGGTCAAAGATTAAGACCCTTCACAGTCTTTCTTTTATTAACATACGAGGACTGTTTTGTCGCTAGAGTAAGACTGGAAATATCCATAAGCACAGTTTACTGGAATTGTGTTTAAGAGGCCTAACTTGAGTCTTTGAATAACTTGTAAGGCACCAAAACCTCAACATTGCTTTCAAGCAGTCGCTTTTGACAGTGAAGTTAACTAGTAGTTCCTTTTAGTAACTTATGCTCTTACACGTTTTGCTGATGGACTTTATCTGTGGGTAGCCTTTAAGGTAACAATATATTCATGTACTGTTCATATAGAATAAAATCCCTTGCTTTCTGAATTTTCTTATGTAACTTGCTTAGATTGCCATAGCTAGTTATATCTATTGTTCAAGTTATCAGTGTTTTAGCCTCTTAGGCTTGTTCTTTCACAATCGATGACTATATTTAAAACTACCTAAGATTCAGATATTGGGAAGCAAAAATTAATGTTCATCTGAAATGTTTAGGATGTTTAACATTTGAAAATAATTTTTGTATGTATTTCCAGCTATGGGATTGTCTTAGATGAATTGAATGAGCCTGCATTGCACACTACACAATTGCACTAATTTTTTTCTTCTTACTTTTGAGTTCTAAGTCCATAACAGGTTATTCAATGGATTGATGCAGTTTATTACTAATTGGAACTGATTACATTGATCTGTATCAAATCCATTGGCCTGATTGGTTTGTACTTTGCTCCTATTTTTCATTTTTGGTAAATTCTTCCTACCAACTGAGATTCTGATAAACTTGAGCATCAAGAATCATCGACCAAATTGTCGTTAATTTTCAGAAACAATCCTGAACTTTTCTTTCTGCGTTATTCTGATGTCGTGCTTCTAGCTATGTTTCCATTTTTGGAGCAATGATCCAACCCGTTAGTTCTGTTTAATTCCTATAGAAGAACAACTAGTTCTGGTCCTCTATACCTGTGTGTGCAAATGTATGCAAGTATGTTATCAACATCCTATATTTCAATGAATTTCTTATCTATTAAACTACAAATACTAATATTTTCTTGCTTGGTATATTTCAATGAGTTTCTTATCTATTAATACAAGTTCTCTTTTCTATTGATAAAAAAAAAAATATTATTATTTTTTCATTTTCAATTTGCAGAAATACCTTGATATTGCAGAAAAATATGCTCTTCATCCTGTATCTGTTGCAATTGGTACGCTACCATTCACTTAACAAACCAGATCATTCTCTGTTACTTTTGCAATTACCTCTCACAAAATTCTATTCAGATTAGTCTTTTAATCAAGATTTTTGAATGAGTATGAACTGTGTCATTTATTTTCTCCCCTTTGCGTGAGTTTGTCGAGTGATAAAATGCCTAGCGAATATTTCTTAATGAGTATGATCTTGACTGGTATTGTTAAGGGAGAGCATGTATTCTTGCCAGAAGCTTCTGTTCAGAGAAATGAAGTTTTCTTGTGGCATAAGAAAATGACATTGCTAGATGCAAGAAATCGGTCGTTTGCTTCTCTCTTATGCTTGGTTCTTTTGGACAGCCTTTGTTTTGAAACGCCCTCTTGTTGCAAGTGCTGTTTTTGGAGCTATCAATCCGTGGCTGCTGAGAGAGGTACTCAGCATTTTGGGCTAGGTTTGGGTCTGACCAAATTAAATGAAAAGTCTGAAAAAAAAAAAAAAAAAGAAGAAGAATAAAATACATTTTTAAAGATAAGATAACATTATATATATATATATATATATATTCTTTGTATATGTCGGTCTGGGTTAGGTTTTTTGGGTAGTACAACCTTCAGCTTGAACCCAACCTGAACTCAACTTCGGGCTCAAAACTGAGCTCGGTCCGAACCCAAACCCAAACTAACTCCGGAGTTCGGGCTCTTATTCGGGTTGGATTTGTTGGCCAAAAGTTACATCCCTACCATGTGTACAATAATTTAACCCATATATTCCCAAGGCACACATGTTTATTAGGTTTTATCACATGTATTAATGGCCATCTAATTTTTTATTGTTTTCTTCTCAGTTTTAGACAAAAATGATTTATGCCACGTGGCCAATGTCTTTATGATTGAAACTTGATGTTTGATTATTATTATTATTATTATTAGGGAAAATTATACTTTGACCCCCTGAGGTTTCGACCACTTGCACTTAGACCCCCTGAGGTTTGTTAAACTACAATTACCCCCTTTTTA
>JAUPMG010000011.1:9201042-9211206 GCA_031762675.1 Pachysandra terminalis
AAGCCAAACTAAAAGTGAATGTAAGTCAAACTAAAAGATACATAAAACTAGAAATCAAGTGCCATATCCATGAGGGGAAAAAAGGGAAATTTAGGTAAATGTGGGGTTTGTTTATGGGTTTCCCCCCCAAAGGTTTAAACAATCCTTGTGAGTTTCTAAATACATCATAATATTATTAACATACAATGTTTAGTTAATTTTTTTTCAAAAAAATTTGAAATGTTTTTGAAATTGTTTCCTCCATGTCGCTCGATACGAGGGAAAAACGAAATCTGGGGATTTACCCCCAGATTTCGTTTTGCTGAGAGGGGAAATGGCCAAATGTTGCCGACATTGCGAACACTAGTTTGGTGTAGGATAATTGAGGAATTTTGGTATGTCAGTATTAGTTTCGATTACTTCTAACGTCTAACAATTCATATGCATCTAACACTATTTATGACACCAAATTAAAGTCAAAGTTGCATGGATGGCACTAAAATTAACGGGAATAACTCATCAAAGTTCAAGTTGATTCCACAAAAGTTGGTTTCCAGATGAGTGCTTCTTCGAGTTTTTCCACTCTGTCTGATAGGCATTCATATTGGAAAAAGATAAATGAGCACTCTTTTTTCAAGCATATCAGAGTGCTGAGAAGAGAAGTCGCCACTGATATACATTGGTGTGCCTCTTGGGGTAAATCGAATGGCTTTGGTGTTTCTTGAACTCAATTACAGAAAAAGGCTGAGAAGAAGTTGGCAACAGAGAAGAAGTTTTACATATTGATGGGAGGTAGAGTGACATTTACCAAATCAACTCTTTCAAACCTTCAATTGACGTGGTTCCAATTTCCAGAATCCCAATTAAGGTGTCAAAGTGTAGGAGAAAAAAATAGCCATATATAGAAACAAAACCATATGGATTATATGTTATTGATTTGTGAAGACGTGGCTAGGGATAATATTTCTTATGGTATTGTGGGTCAAAAATTAAGACCCTTATTTTATGAATATATGAGGACTGTTTTGTCACTAGAGTAGGACTGGAAATATCCATAAACACAGTTTTCTGGAATTGTGTTTAAGAGGCCTAGTTTGAGTCTTTGAACAATATGTGAGGCACCAAAACCTTGACATTGCTTTCAAGCCGTCGCCTTTGACAGTGAAGTTAACTAGTAGTCGCTTTTAGTAACTTATGCTCTTACAAGTTTTGCTGATGAGCTTTATCTGTGCGTAGCCTTAAGCTAACGATATATTCATGTACTGTTCATATAGAAAAAAGTGCCCTGAGTTTCTGAATTTTCTAATGTAAATTGTGGAGAATGCCAAAGCTAGTTATATCCTTTGTTCAAGTTATCATTGTTTTAGCCTTTTAGGCTTGTTCTTTCACAATCGATGACTATATTTAACACTACATAAGATTCAGATATTGGGAAGCAAAAGTTTATGTTCATCTGAAACATTTAGGATGTTTAACATTTGAAAATAACTTTTTGTATGTATTTCCAGCTATGGGATTGTGTTAGATGAGTTGAATGAGCCTGCATTGCACACTACACACTTGCACTAATATTTTTGGTCTTACTTTTGAGTTTCTAAGTCCATAACAGGTTATTCAATGAATTGATGCAGTTTATCACGAATTGGAACTGATTACATTGATCTGTATCAAATCCATTGGCCTGATCGGTTTGTACTTTGCTCCTATTTTTCATTTTGTAAATTTTTTCTACCAACAATGATCCTGATAAACTTAATTTTCTCGAATCGTGGACCTAATTCTCCTTAATTTCCAGAAACTATCCTGATCTTTTCTTTCTGAGTTATTCCGATGTTGTGCTTCTAGCTATGTTCCAATGTTTGGAGAAACAGAGTATGATCCAACTCGTCAGTTCTGTTCAGTCCCTATAGAAGAACAGCTAGAAGCTCTAGGCAGAGCTGTTGATGCTGGTAAGGTAAGCTGATGTGATTATGACTTAGCCATGGGCTTTCGCTAACTTGAAGTTGGTAGTAATAATTCAAAAAATTTATTTTTAGGTCAGATCTATGGGACTCAGTAATGAAACACCTTATGGTGTCATGACGTTCCTTCGTCTTGCTAAAGGTGTTACTGGTTGTCCTAAGATAGTGTCTGTGCAGGTGTAATTTAGCTAATTTCATTATGACTTTTCTCCTCTCTCTCTCTCTACAACTGCTTTACACGACATGATTTTGATTAATGCACTCACTCAATTTGTCTTCATGGAGAATTCATACAACCTGCTTTGCCGAAGCTTTAATTTTGGACTGGCTGAGTGCTGTCATTATGAGAGGTAATTCATGTTTTTCATTTCATATATCTTATGATGCAGTTTTGTTAGCGAGAATTTTTTTTTTGTAAATGCACTATATAGGCGAGATATAACTCCTGGTAGGTTGGAGTGTTGGAAAGGGATTTTTATTGCCTACCCCAAGTAGTTGGGAAAATCCATTGTTAATTGGCCATTGTTTAGGTAACATTTTTGTTGATTTGATTTTTATATTAATTTATTGATCATCTAGATTTGAATATATGGTTAAAGTATCTAGGTTTTTTGGGAGGACTGTCACTGGTCTGCACGCTCATTTAAGGAAACTGTTTTATCCTCTGAGGAAATTTAAAGCTATAAAAGAAGAAATAGACTGAGAAACTGCAAAATCAATGTTTGAAAGAATCCGATTTTTTTTATATTTTTATTAACTTCTCTGAATCATAACGAGGAAGCAGCTTAAGAGGAAAGAGCATGTAGAATGATGGCTAAGGTCGAAAGTATTGGTAGGCTGGAGGAGATCAGTTGGGGTGAAAAATTCAAAACCTTATGGCTCATAATTTCATAAAGGAAATAATATCACTGAGTGTTTCCATAAAAGATACCATTGCCTATCAAAGAGTCAGTTGAATCACTAGGCTGGATGTAGCATCCTTTGATAGGATATCCCTGGAGTTGGGTGTCTAGCTCCGAAGGCATTTTTTGGAAAAGGAGATGATGATGAGATTGGAGGACAAATCCCTTAGTTTGGATGCTTTGCATTAGGCTTTTATTAGAAGTGATAAGGTGGAGGCTAAGAATACTTTATGAAGGTTTTGTTGGAGTTTCACACCAACGCTTTCTTGGAGAGTAGCATGAAGCCATTCCTCCTTCATAACAAGCTTTTATATAAAGCTGATAAATCCTTGATTGTGTGCAGCACATATCCCTACATTGTGAAGGGGCATTTTGGGAATGCTTGGTGAAATAAATATAGAGAAGGAAAGTGACCATGTAATTTTGAAATATTTTCTTCCTTCACTGGGTTGGGGGAGTGAAATGGAGGAAATGAATTGCGTTATTGATGTAGGACAGATCACTGGAAATCTGATTTTGCAAGTTCTTGAAAAAGTTAGAAGCTAGGGTTTCAAGAAATCAGGGATTTAGGCATGATTATGGGTTGGGATAATAGAATTTGTAGGTTTTAAATTGGAATAGAACAATCAGGTGTATTGGTCACAAGTAATGTTGAACTGGAACTTGGAGTAATCAAACAACTAGAAGCAATAATGAAATAGAATGATAGAAAGAAAAGAAAATAAGTGTAGAACATAGAGATCCACCACTAGGGGCTTAGGGTTGAGAAGGCGTCTCACCAACTCAGGTCTCGTGCGTCTCACCTAAGAGTAAGAAGCTATTGCAGCCAAACCTTTTATAATTCATTCAATACTTCTGTCTACTGGTTTGAAGCCTTTAAATAGTCTAGGGAAGAAATCAAGAATTAGATTACTACTAATCATAATTAAAATTTTCCTCTTCTAAACTAGAACACTTGCTATTCAATCTACTAAGACTTGAGAAACTTTAATGAAAATAGAAACTACTACGAAGAGTCAACTAAAACTGCTACTGAAAACTTCAAACATCTTGTAAAATATATAAAACTACTAAACTAGTTGCTATTTTGTGGGATCCACCAAGAACACAATTTCAAAAGCAGCAATCCCATCACAGCTTTGCACTTTGCATATAACCGACCTCAACCAAAACTTTTTCAATAAGAAGCACCAGAACTGATAAGCTTACAATGAATGGAAAATTATGCTACTCATTCAGCTTCTGATACAGACATAATACACCATTAGGAATCATACACCTACTAATCAAATGGTCAAACATTAGTATCTTATTCTGAGCCGACATCCACATCAAAAACTCCACCTTTGAAGGGATACGTGAGTGCCATACTACTCTGCTTTCCATGTAACCAACTTCTTTTCTGACCTCTCCAATATCTTTTTGTAGATTTTCTGAAAATTGCTTGGTAGCTTTGTTAATCATGGAGTTGCTTTCTTTTTCACTCTGTCTGCTTAAGAGGTTGTTGCATATTCCATCCTTCTGGTTGTGTCAATTCGTCAAGGCCTATGCTTCCAATACCACGTATAATCTTTTTTATTTTTTTGTTTTTCCTTCATTACTCTCTCCCCCTCCCCCCTGCCTCATAGATTTAACAATGGGCTGGTTTTCTTTATCTATCCTGCATCATGGATTGAAATCCTAGAGCAGGAGTACCACCTTTTCTGGAAGATCTTTTCGGTTAATATGTATCCATTTCAGTACATCACATATTTATTGTTTTCTAAGTGGAAACGCATTTTTTAAGGTTTACCAAATAATGGTGTTTGTCAACTCATGTATCTGCCAACTTTCTGAACCATAGTTCTGTATTTGAATAACTTGTGTGGTCTTTCTTTATATTTATTCTGTTTTTGAATTTTTGAATTTGTCAGAATCAGCTTACTGGCTTATAGCCCTTTGGCAATGGGCATACTTTCGGGGAAGTATTTCTCATCTGATGGGGGACCAGAAGATGCTCGAATGAATCTTTTCAGAGGTTGAATTCTTAACTTATTTGCTTTTTCAGAAAACTGTTTCTGTTAACTCTAAGTGACCTGTGATGGACAGACTTTTTTTTCTTCATTTTATTCTTCTTTTCCTTCCCAGGAAAATATGCTGAAGGAGAATCCAGATACAACCTGACCAATTCTACTGTAAAAGCATCTACTAAGGTAGGGTGATTCTTCTTAATTCCGTCAACATGATTATCACTTGAAAAAAATAAAAATGAAACCTGTTAGAAAACCATGGGAAAAAAAGAAGGTTTGTTAGAAACCCATTGAACGATTGGACAAACAAGAAACTTGTTTGAGCACTCTTTTCTAAATGCCAAAATTGTGTTGTGGATCTATTATTCGAAGACTGTGATGTACAGATTCAAATTGATTAATAATTTGGTATCAAGTAGTTAGCAATCAAAAAGAGAAAAGAAGGATATAGGTACTAGACTATGTTTTGGGTTGTATAGTGAGGTTAGGGGTCACAATTTCTGGCCAATCGTCGCCCCCACACAAAATGAAATTAGGTACTAGGTTTTGGCAAATAGATTATTGAGCCATGCGGACCATTAACTCAAGACATGTAGCACTCTAGAAACGTTGATGAGAACACATCTTGACAAGTGGTTCTGCTTGTGTAGTTGGCATATTTGAAAGATACATTGCCCATCCCCTTGCTAAGCTGGTGTTGCTACTCAATTGACATGTCCATATCCTGTCTAGCGGCTGTTTTCATCTTGCCAAGTAAGGCTACTTCAACGGCCTTAGGACCCAGGGCCCGCCACCTCAAGTTTGTGAACTACTATCAAAGACATAGCGCCTAAGGCTTGCATCCTAACTTGTATTAATGGCCCTAGCATCCTAGCTTGCCACCTCAAGATGGTAACTCGTATTAGCAGCCCTAGCGTCCTAGCTTACCACTTCAGGATGGATAACTTGTATTAACAGCCTAGCACCCAAGGGTTGCCACTTTAAGATGGTAAACTTATCCATGTAGGGAACTGCCTGAGCTTGGCAATGGTCCTTACAGGGCCACCCTTGGCATGAAGGCTCACCTCTCGAACTAGGATGGTTAACTTGTTATTGCCTATCCACGTAGGGAACTGCCTGAGCATGGCAATGATCTTCACATGGCCACCCTTGGCATGTTGGCTCACCTCTCGAACTAGGTGTCTAACACCAGGGTTCAATGCAATTTATCTATGCAACGAGGCTGAGTGGCATAAATGATAAAACCCTATCAGAGACTTGCCATATCCATAGTGAGAACCATAGGGTAAGGCCACTAGAACCTGGACTTAGCCTTATCCACCACCTTTTTCTTCTGGCAGAAGTTAATTAGCATTGACCAAACCTCACCCCAACATAGGTACGATTTTTGGTTATGTTAGTTATGAAAAAGTTAAGTTTGGAAATCTTTATTCAGTTATGAAAAGAAAAATAAAATTTTTCTAGCTAAAAATTGGAAATCTTTATTCAGTCATCATGGTTAGTAGTTATGCCTGATGAAGTAAAAAAGAAATCCTGATTTCTTTGTCCCTTTTTGCAAGTAGTGTTAATTTGCTCAACTATTTTGTATTGTTATGGACACTGTATTCTTCCATTTCTAGAAGATATCATCACTGGGATTCTTCTATACACGTAAACTGAATGTTTGTTCGAACTCCAGCAAGTCCCTCATTTTTAGTTACTGCCCCTCTATACCTGTGCGTGGGCAAGCATATGCACATGTGTTTATCAACTTCCTACATTTCCGCGAGCAGTTAATCTATTGAACTAGAAATAATATGATTTAGTCATTGTCATTTTGCAGAAATACCTTGATATTGCAGAAAAATATGCTCTTCATCCTGTATCTCTTGCAATTGGTACGATACCTTACAAACCAGATCAATCTCTGTTACTTTTGCAATTACCTCTCACAAAAGATCAGTCTTTAATCAAGATTTTTGAAGGAGTATGAATTGCGTCATTTCTTAATGAGTATGATCTCCCACTGGAATCAGTTAGCAAGACTACTTGTATTGTTAAGGGAGAGCATGTGTTCTTGTGGCATAAGAAAATGACATTGCTGGATTCAGCAAACCTTTCATTTGCTTCTTTCTTATGTTTGGTTCTTTTGGACAGCCTTTGTTTTGAAACATCCTCTTGTTGCAAGTGCTGTTTTTGGAGCTACCAAGCCATGGCAGCTGAAAGAGGTACTCAAAGCATTCGAGATTGAGCTCGGACCAGAAGTAATTTCAGAGATTAATGAAGTACATGTGATATATCCGAATCCATGCCCCTGATCATGGGATGGTAAACCATTTATAACCCAAATCTTCATATTTTACAGCCGCAACCATTCACATTGTTTTTGAACTACAACTAAATTGCTCTGTTGTGCCTGGTTTTGTGTAGAAGACATGCCACCCAAATGATCTTGAGATCTTATCAAAAATTTTGAATCAGTAATCAGATAATTGATGAATCGTCTGCAGATATATGGATTGGACAAATTATTTATTGACAAAACAAAAGAGGCAGAATCAGGAAAGGCAGGAAAAAATAGGTATTCTATCTTTGACATTCATGTGAAGAGTAGAAATCGGTCCACAGATCTAGTGGTTTGTGTCATCTGATCAGATTGGCATTTAACATGTAAGATGTTACTTAGCTACACCTGATTAATTTCTTAATTACATGTTTAATCCACATGGTACAAAATAGTCTACTCGGATTTACCGAAAAGAAAAATAAAATAATTGGGTCCCACATGCATCACCACACAATTTGACCTAAAAGAAAAAATTCACCACTGAAATCTGAATGGGAAACTGCTTTCTCATTTGTTTACACGAAATTTTGGCTTTTATTATTTTTCAGGTTCCAGTCTTGTTCTCTTCTTGAAATGGTCAAGAAGGCTCTGATATGCGAGGAGAAAAATAATTGTAAAAGTGGTACCATTTTTATATGATGGGTGCACCTTAAGATCTTGTTTGGATGCAAAAAAAGTGGGAGTCAATGCTAGAAAGTGCTTTTTTCTTGTTCTGTGTGTTGAGTAACCAAGAATAGGAAGGAAAAAGTGTGGCTCACCTCTAATGTGAGAATATGAATGATGAAAAACTCACTTTTTGTTTTTCTTGCGAGATCAGTGAGAAAAGTTTTCGTCTTCTTCCTTCATTGCCGTTTTTAAACGTCTGAGGTTGACATAGCATAAATATGGCTTATGGTACACGGACAAATTTGAAAATTGCATCAAGATTTTTATGATTTTCTTTGCTAACCAAGCATATCATTACATGATTTTTATTAATAATCATGTAATTTTCTTGCAGCATCCAAACAATATCAGAAATATTATATTTATATTCTTTTACATTGATTTCATATATAATACTTTTTGACATATTCCTGATTTCAAACGAGGCCTAAGAGAGGTAGCGTGCACCGTCTTTGTAAATTGCCAATGGAGAGGCGATTTACTACACATGCAAATGGTCATTACACATGATTTATAAACTCATCACATAAAAATGGTTGCTTTTTTTTTTTTTTTTTTCTTTCTTGTTCCATAGTTTTAAATTTAGCCTACGTGAGGGATCTATGATTCCATGTTGGGAAGTTCTGGGGCGTAACTGTTAAATTATGAGCTAATGTACAACAATGTCTTCTCCAAGTCGTTTGTTTTGTTCGAGGGAGGTTGGCTCAGCGGAACTGCTTCTACTACGCTTTCTTTTCGTTACTTCCAACCCAAAATCTACACGAGTTTCAGCATCTTTACACACCCAATCAACCCCATGCTGTTTACGTGGCATTTTAAAATCAAGAATGTCCTTGTGACTCACACTGGACGTAGTCCAAATGCCACGTGCTTCATTATAATTGGTATCCACGCTAAGCCTCGTGTTCAGCCAGGGAATCTCTCTACACGATCAGTGGTTTCTCTGCTGAGAGTCGACGAAGTCATCTCATTTTCTTGCCAAGTTCCCATCAATAGATTGATTGGGTAAAAGACAAAAAAGTTTCGAGAGATTTGACTTTCTTGGGTAAAAAAAGCCCATTTCTTCCTTCTTTTCAATTCCTTCTTCGTGGAAACAGTAGAGAGAAGAAGAAGAGAGTCTCAGTAAAAAAAAATAAAAAGGAAAAGAAAAGAGAGAGAGGTTCCGGCACCGGTGCAATCCCAGCCGAGCCGGGGTCCCTCCAGTCTATCTTAGGGTTCTGTTTTTCTTTCTTTTCTGTGTCCTCTTTCCATTTCTGTTCTCTTTCTCTCTCTTCGAATCTGACTCTTAATGGCTTCGAAGCCATGGCTGCATCCTGCTCCAACCTACCGCGCCTTGGAAACGAACTGGGAAACCGATGACGACGCACCGGGACCGCGATGCGGACACACGCTCACTGCCGTCGCGGCCAGTAAATCTCACGGCGGTCGCCTCATTCTTTTTGGAGGCGCCACCGCTATTGAGGATGGCGCCACCTTCTCTGCTACCGGAATCAGTATTATTACTAGTCGATTCTCTCTTTATCTTGATCGATCTTGTTTCTTAATACTTCAGTGGAATTTTGCTTCTTTTTTTTTTGTTCTCTTGCATTTTGTAGGACTGGCTGGTTTTAACAATTCCGTTCATTGTT
Source organism: Pachysandra terminalis (assembly GCA_031762675.1). Taxonomy (NCBI): domain Eukaryota; kingdom Viridiplantae; phylum Streptophyta; class Magnoliopsida; order Buxales; family Buxaceae; genus Pachysandra; species Pachysandra terminalis. Next base: position 9,210,514 of record JAUPMG010000011.1, read on the forward strand.
ACGACGTTCTCACCAGGAAATGGATTAGGTTAGTTTCTTTTGTTTTCTTTTCTTCTTGATTACTTGTTCTTGCTGTTATTTGATTTCTAAAGTCCCCATTAAGTTCAAATTGGTTTTGAATTTTTCAGAATCCGGCCTGCCGGAGATCCGCCATCTCCTAGGGCTGCTCATGCTGCTACTGCAGTGGGCTCTATGGTTGTATTCCAGGTGAGAAATAGGACAATTAAGAAAAAAAAAGAAGAAGAAAAAGTATCTTTAGAGAATTTCTTTGCCTTCAGTGTAAAAGTTTTGTTTTATTTTTCATGTTGATGCTGTCTTGCTAGGGCGGCATAGGTCCTGCTGGGCATTCGACTGATGATCTTTACGTGCTCGACTTGACCAATGATAAATTTAAGTGGCATCGGTAAGATTCAAGACCCATTGATAAACTCTTTTGAACTTGATTACTGTAATTTTATTTGTGTTTGATGCGTTTTTATTTTGTTTTGACAGTTGAATTTGGGCACTGTAATTATATTAGTCTTTGGTGTATTTGTAGGGTTGTTGTTCAAGGACAGGGTCCTGGACCTCGATATGGGCATGTAATGGACTTAGTTGCTCAAAGATTTCTTGTTATTGTCAGTGGCAATGATGGTGAGGATCTTTTGTTATTTGTTTCCATCTTTGCTATTGTTTTATCTTTCATTTTGATTG
>JAUPMG010000011.1:9224509-9239984 GCA_031762675.1 Pachysandra terminalis
TCATTGTCTACGTACAATTTGTCTGACAAAAATTGTTTATACAGGTCTGATCCCACAGAAAATGATAGTATAGAGGGGTTGAGACCAAATGCTAGGGGCCCTGGGCTTGTCACTTTTGGGGTATGCATATTACTCAATTGTTTTATACATTTAACATTCTTGACTTATTCTTTTTTTTTTTTAATTAATATATACATGCATACACCTGTGCAATATATCATTGTATAATTTCACCCTTGATGATAACATACAATGTTGCAGCAGATAGGCTGCAAGTTGAAATTATGTTACCTAATGTGTGTGTGTTAATTTGTATGTTTTCTTTATGCAATCAGGTGATCAATTAGAAATGGAAATGTTGATTTGTTTTGTAACAACTTACTTAATTCAATGTAATATAGTGTGATATCTTTCAAATTGGTATTCTTCCTACTGATATTAATGGATTGAATATGTTAAGAGTGGCAACACTTGTAACATGTAACAGAATTTAAGCATCATGGTGGAATAATTATTATCCTCTTCCATACATAGTTACGGTCACAAAACATTTGCCTCTATATTTTGTTGAAAATCAACCAAGTGGCTTTTGCATATTCTATGTTTGCTTTCCTGGAATTTCTGTTTGACTAATTTTAACAAAGAAATTTGTACTAATTGGGACAAGGCATTTTTTTTTTTTTTGTTTAATTTGTACTAGTAATTTATTCTATTACTCAAGCCTAATCTTCGATCATTGCTGCTTATAGTTGATAACAGAAAATTCCTACATTTAATTCTTTTGATTGATATTTCCATATTTAATTGTATCCTGCTACTACCATCTACCAGCCTAGGTGCCCACATGCATCTGCTGTCCATGGTCTCTTAGATGGCTAGGATGGTCAGTATTCGAGTCTGGGTCGGGCTTGAACCCAAGTCTCTAGCATGACCACTAAGAGAAGCGGAGCTGGCTGGAAGTTGAAGAATTTAAGAATTAGTCTATATATATGTGTGTGTGTGTGTGTGATGCTTCTTCTAGATCAGTGATGCTCTCAAACCTGATAAAAGAAAAAATCTTGTCCACCTGCTCCTTTGATTAGATGAAAAAGGATAATATCATCTCTTACTCCATCAAGCTGTTGAAATTTTAATAAAATCTTCAACTTCCAGGCCTTAGGCAGTGGATCAGGTCGATCGGAGTCATTAGCAATTGTTGGATTGTCATAAAACTCATGGAAGCCTCCTAGGTGGATTCTCAGTGGTGAATCCTAGCCATTGAATTCAACTGTTTCTTACTGATCAGGCATTACAAACATTAGAGGATAGTACAATTTGTTACAGTGTTTATGAAGCCTGATTGGGAATTAGAGAATGGAATTTTCAATCTGAAGAATGACTGGCCCTTCTGAGTTGAGACTTGAGCCTGACACAACCCAAGGTATGTTAGGGTTTGGATTGAGCCCTCAGTCGACCAAGCTCAGCCTGAACCTCACGTATTATATGTATATTATATAATTTATTAGTTCACATAAATCGCATGGTTTTTCTTTGACAGTCTCATTTTTTAGTGAATAGAATATCAATCTATTTAGTTTATCGTTGACCTTGCTTATTGCAACATGTTTACCTCCAATGATACATAAGAATTCTATTATTCAAACTAAACCTGACCTAACCCTCAACTTGAACCAGCCTGACCCAACTTGCCTGAGTCGTACCACCCCCCACCCCCTCTCTCCCTCCCATAGATATCAATCTATTGAGTTTTTCGTTGACCTCGTTTATTGCAACATGTTTACCTCCAATGATACATAAGAGTTCTATTATTCAAAACTAAACCCTCCTCAACTTGAACGAGTCTGACCCAACCCGTTTGAGTTCTACCTTGCTATTCAGACTTGTTCTCCTTTTTTTCCTCCTCTATGGGGGGTCGCAAAGGGGTGACCCATCATGGGTTTCCACGGTGGGGCCTAAATACATGCCTCATCACTAAACTGCATGGCGCAGGCATTCTCCATGTGTCATGACCATATTACACAGCCTCTGGAAGTCACTGTTTGCTATGGTATGAGCAGCTGAGTCATTTATCATAATTAGGTTCTTATTATACTACAAAATGAACAAATCATGAGCATTTCTAACGTGGTCACTGTTCCCCATCTGTAGTACATCCAATTTGATCTTCAAAAGTTCTTTGCACATACTTAAATTTCTTGTTACAAAACCTTTTTTTTTTTTTTTTTTTAAATTTGTGTGCTCCAATGTTGCACCAGTTTATATAGAAATTCTGTCGATTGTGAATAGAATCCTGCACTTTACAGTCTTTATGGCCCTCTCCTAATGTGTGGTCCTCACTTGAAGCCGGATAGGGTCACGGACTTCTGTAAGAAAAACAAGTTGCAACTTATTATAAGAGCCCATGAATGTGTTATGGATGGGTTTGAACGGTTTGCTCAGGGACAGTTGATCACTCTATTTTCCGCAACTAACTATTGTGGTAAGCAGAGAAATTTCCTGTTTGCCTTTTCTTCGGCAATAGCCTACATTTTTCAATGCCAAGTTGATTACTGTATCAGGAACGGCAAACAATGCTGGGGCAATACTGGTGGTTGGTAGGGGCTTAGTCGTAGTTCCAAAACTGATTCATCCCTTACCGCCTCCTGTTCGGTCACCCGAGGCATCTCCAGAACATTACTCAGATGACACGTGGATGCAGGTGATAGTTAGTAGTCTCTTAAGAAAGCTTTGTTCATTGATATACTTGGCTTTACCATAACTCTGTTCCCAATCGATTCCCATGCAGGAACTTAACATTCAAAGACCACCGACACCAACAAGGGGTCGCCCACAGCCTGATCTTGACCGAAGCTCACTTGCTTATATATGAACATGACCAACAGATTTGTACATCTTAAATTCCATAATGCGGTATCTTCCTCTCATGCTGGAGCCCAGTTTCATCTCCATCAGGCTTGATCATCTGCTAGTTCTAGTTCGAGGTATGATGCCGCACTATACAGCGTTACCTGTGAAAACATACGAGTTTCGGAAGACGAGGCGTGGCGCAGAACTCATAGAGTGAGACAAAGTCCGAAGAGTTGACCCTTGAAAGAATACTGTTATTAGTTGTATAGTAGAACCTGTGCAACTGATGTTGGTAAGCCTTGTATGCTGTGAAATATCAACAAAGCTTGTACTTGGTGAGAGAAAAATGGCCATTTAGGTGTAGTATATTGTGATGTAAATTGATTTCTGCCTTGCAATCAATGTATTTAATTAGTTGGTTATTTGTTATTGGTGAACAGATGTGATTGCTTAGTGGTAAATTGATAAAAGGGTTTGAGCCAATTTCAGCTTGTGTTGTTCACAAAATGTTGTTAAAAGAAAGAAATTTCTATGTACTTTTTAACTAGATTTAGAAAGGGACCAAAAGGGTTCCATCTTTGATACAGTTGGATGTGGGTAGCTGAGGATTTAAATGTCTTGGTTTTATTTCCATTGCTTGAAGATAATGAATTTGAAAGGTATCAATCAGTTGGTTTTATATCCAACTTGTATGAATCATGGAAAAGACAAGACTCCAAATCTTTGTTCATGAGAAATTCTTGTGAATAAAACCTTATGCCTTTTAATTAATTTTATATATATATATATATATATATATATATAGAGAGAGAGAGAGAGAGAGAGAGAGAGAGGCCCTTTTCCAACTGCCCTTGCTGTTTTTCTAGCCGTCCATTTATGGTATTGTGAATTTGTTTTGGCAGTAACAAAACTAAAATAAAAACCTAAGGCATCACCATGAGCAACTTGGGCTTGGACTGTAAATAGGGCAGGCTGGGCTGGGTTCCACTCAGTTCGGACTCAACCCAAACTAAAATCAGCTGGTCCAAACCCAACCCCCAACCCAAACTCAAATTAAAGCTATTGAGCCTAAACCCAACCCGAATTCAATTTTTTGAGTTCGGGTTGGCCCAAATTAAATGAGAAGGCTATAAAAATAAGAAAAAAGAAGAAAATTACATTTTTATAAAGTTTATATTAACATTATATGTATTTTTTAAACATATTCATCCGGACCGTGTTGAAAAGGCCAAAAAATAATTATATTTATATGTTCTTTGTATATTTTGATTGGAGCTGGGCTTTTCGGGCTGTACGGCCTTCATCCCGATTCTAACCTGAATTCAACTTCAGGCTCAAAATTGAGCCCAGCCCCAACCCAAATCCAAAGTCATGAGTTCAGGCTCCTATTCGGGTTGGGTCGGGCGGGCTGGGCCAAACTTACAATCCTATGGGCAAGAGGTATATATATATATATATTCGAATTTCAAAGAAAAAGTAGATCTATATTATCTTTGTATGAGAATGTCTTTCCATAACATTGTCTAACTTGGAAAGACCAACGAGGTTTGATCATAAACTAAAAGCCTCAAAATCTCTCAAGAAACAAAGGCCAATTGACAATTCTACGACGGCCAGTCTGGTAGCTCTACTTTCTTCCTTCCTCCTCCTACTGTCTATGTAAAAAGGAAGATATCTTGACTATTGTTGGGTTTGGTTGGGCAGAGTTTGTGGTTTCTTCCTAAAGACATGCTTTCTGCAGCGCTCGAAGATACTGTCATATATCAGATCGAACTGCACACCCGCTCTCTCCCGATTCACGACGAAAAGTATGTGATCTGCTTCCACAATCTTGTAATACCTGCATTGAAACACAACACCTCCACTCTTAGCTTTCTCTCTCATATACTTCTTAAACAACATATGAAATGTGTGGACAAGCAAGAAAGAAATGCAAGAAATAGATAATAATCTGGCATTCCATGTCAAACATAAGGAAATGAATCAATATTTATTAAAGATGATCATGGTTCAATGTATCACATCACATAGCTTTTTAAGAGGGTTTGTTTGTTTTTTTTTCTTTGACTTGGGAAGCTACAATCCCCATTGAGGATACCAACAAACAGTAATTTTCAATGAGTAATACTAATTTGGTTTTGCTTTGATTTAACTGAACTTTCGAATGGCATTAAGAGTCCGAACTAATTCTGTTCTATTATTTCGAATGACAAACAAATGTAAATATTTAAGAATTTCAGAAAGCCTTGAATGGTTCAATTGTGAACATCCATCTTGTTAAGCATCAATGCAGAATAGACCATCAGTATTGGTATTATATATATAAGGCACAATTAATTGACAAATAATGATGGAAATGACAACAGCAATGCTAAAACAAATTAAACAAAGAACACGGTAACAATGCATCATTAATTAGAAGGCATGTTTATATCATGTTTCACATTGTAAATATATGTTGTGTGTGTGTGTGTGTGTGTGTGTGTATATATATATTGTGTTAAGCAATTGCACATTGTGGTGGAATGAGACAAACCAGATGCCCGGTCGTAATGGCTGGCATTCTGAGTCGTTTGAAACAAAACGATTTGGGTGTTCAACTGGGAGACGAGGATGAGTCATGGATACAGTGTTGAGAGCTCCATCATTGTCCTGCCAGTCTTCATCCCTGCATTTATTTTAACATGAAAGAGCAACATCATTCCAGTTGGTCTACATTTGCAACGCAATCAATATCTATATTGCAAAAATACGTGAAGAACATCAACCTGTAGCCTTTGTAAGGGGGTGAAGCATCTGGAGGATAACACCACTGGCTCATCTGCAAGACTCTGATGAAAAGCAATGGGTGGATACCAAGTATGCTAGAAGGAACTGTAACACCCAAGATCTTCCTAGTCCGCTTAGTAGCGTAGCTGAAGTAGAATGTATTGGGGAAGGTATTGAGATGGGAGTTGAGTCGCATCGATCCTTGAATTGTAAGATCCGGGAGGATCCAATCTCCTGAAGCAAATGGACCTGCATTCCCCAATAGGCAATCCACAAGACCCGAGACTCCTATTTTCTTCCACGACAAGTTGAAATGGTCGAACCCGAAATTGTAATAGGTCTTCAGCAAAGGAATGTCAAGCCAATCATAAACTATTGTGCTGAGGCGACAAAGCTGAAGTAAACATATAGCCTTCAGGGATCTCCCATCCTCTGGCCTGAAACAAATTGAGACTTAACACATTGGGAATTGTTGATTGGGATCAAGCAATAATAATAATAAAAACAGTAAAACGAAGATCAAAACAATGCACACAGATATATGTGGTTCGGCAAAGCCTACTTCCACGGGAGAGAAGTTTCCACTATGTCAAAAACGAATTAGCGTTACAATTTATACTCCTACCCGATATATAGGGCAAATCCCCAGGTCCCTCTCCCTTGGGTCTAGAGACTAGTGAATATAAGCCACCCACTATCTCTAACAGGAATTGAAGTTCCAGAGAAAAGAAAAGTGAATTTTTTGAATAGAACTCACTGCATCCCATCTATGTAGCTTCTGGTAGTGCCGTTGAATGCACCGGATAAGGATGTTACGCTTAATACCCAATTCTCAGAAGTGTTCTCAAATCCCTTAAAAGCCTGAAATTATAAAGAAAATAAAATTCCTAATAATCAGAGACCATAAACTATGAAAGCATTTACTCTAAATGTTTTATTTGAGCTTTAAAATGGACTAACCTTATCTGCTAGCATTTGCTGCAATACGCGAACTACCTGTGCTCCAGCCGAATGTCCGACAAAGTGTATTGGATGATCTTCATCCCATTCAGGGTAGTTACCTGAATCCCAACCAAACCAACCAATACACAGATAAAATTAACCCCTTGTTAGTAACTAATTTACTAATTAACTAAACGAGGGGGAGGGGGGGTAATTGATCTTCAAACCTTGTTCATAAATTCTTCCAAATTGAGAATGCCCACAAGCTTTGCTGTGGTCTTCTCCATAATCAACTTGTCCCCCTTTCAAATAATAAAACAATTCTCTTGCCCTGAAACCTATAACCCCTTTAAAGATTGCAAGAAATACAAAAAAGAAACAAGCAAAGGAAAGACCGAGCATGAACCTTGAACTCTAGCTTCTTGGCTTCTAGTACCCACCTATCATAAACGCTTGTTAAAGAACCCAAGTCAGGGACGAGAACCCTTTCGTCCTTCTTCTCAGCCCCAGCAAAATAGGACAAGCCTCCCAACTTCTGAAACAAGAAAAAATAAAATAAAAAAATCAGAACCCCATTAAAGATCTGGAACTAAGCTTCAATCTAAATACAAAAAATGCAAGAAACTATAAAGAAATGGAAACCCATTTCATGAAATAACAAGAACATGTGACATACCCCTTTGCCAAATCCAAAGATTCCATGGACTAATACAATAGGGGGCAAATCATCAGAAGAACCGTTTGTCCCTCTAATCTCCTCTTCCTTCACCCCACTATTGATGTTGGGTCTCAAACATTCATTCAAAGCCTGTGAGATATCATAAGCCACAGCTGTGCTGAAGATGTATAACCCATATAACAAATGAACCACAGAACTCACAAACAGCTCTGATAATTGAAGTGCCGAAACCCAAAACCGGATCATTTGGACTCCTTCCCTCAATCAAAGAACAAGAACAAAAACAAAATCAATCAATCAACAATGGATTTAATCAAAACCCACAAACGATTTGCAGATCTCAAACAGAAAAAAACAGCAGAGCCTTCTTTCTCTGTCCTTCTCTTTCAAACTCTGAAAAAGAAAGAAGGCTCTTCTGCAATACACCACACAAAGCCCCCCTCTATGTTTCAGTCATTGAAATTTGAAGGTGTTTTTCTCATTCGTGTCCCTCACAAAACCATTCAGAGGCCACAAGTTGCTTATTCCCTCTGTGTTCCCTTGGAGGTAAAAACTAACAAGGTTGGCTGGGTTGGTGCCACATGTTCTTCCTCCAGTGGCTCCCACACCCATTAAACAAATCCTTTCAAAAACTCAAAAAAATCCAAAACACCTGTTCTTTTCCTATTTGATTCCAGACTCTTTTTTCCAGATCTTTTGGGGTTGGATATAAACTGGAAGCTTCCCAATCAATCATGCTTGTCAAACCCACCTCATGGTCTCTCATACTCTTTATCCAAATTATCCAGTTTTTTTTTTCAAATTTTATTCTGTGCTGTAGCACATGAAGACTCCATGTGAGGTCTATTAATCTATTATTTATGTGTGATTTGGTGTTCTTGGTTTTTCCAAACCCTAATTTGACTATTCTGTCACTTTTTTTTTATAATATCTTGCTATATTTTATAATTATTATTATAATCATGTTTAATTATTGATTATGGTGTATTAGGTTTTATTCAAACAAAGATGTCTGGATTAGCCACTGATAACACGTGTGTTAATCTGAACCGATCGATCAACTTTCTATATCTGATTGATCGTCGAGATTACGATCGATTAATAGTAAAAATCATATATTACTTTGCAGTAATTCTAGGGTTAATACCTTTTGTTAATATACTATTAGTAGTAATAAGATGTGGTTGTAGAGAAAGAGTGGCACGAAATATAGGGGCATGGTTTGATCACCGTCCAACCCTAATTGGACGGTGATGTGATGTGGGGATGGGTGTCGGCATTCCCAAAAGATACGTGATGTGCCTGATAGTGCAAAATTAGATGTTTTTTCTAATAAAAGGAATAACATGTGATATGTATGATGCATTGTGCATCATAACATATCCATGAAATTTTAAAAAAGATTTATTATTTTCTTTTTACCTTAAATTACATTTAAGTCTTGCCATATGTATCATTAACCATCTAATTTTTTAATGTTTAGATGAGTTCTTTTTACCAAGTGGCAAATGTGTTTGGACTAAAACTTAATATCTGACTTGGGGTTCAACGAATGTATTAAGTATATATGTTGGATTTACCAAATAAGCTTCTACATGTGAGATACCTGTATAACTCTCTCTCTCTCTCTATACGTCTCACCAGTAAATTGGGGGACCATATCGTCTGGTGCATGAAAGTTGCAACATCAACTACAACGTGCATGCACACACACCACACATCCATAGACATGCGGAGATGAGCACCATGCATCTAGACGTGTCAATGCTCCTATATATATATATATGGTGGCCATTCGTGCATGCACGTGGATATGTGGTGTACATGCATACACGTTGCATATGATATGATATGCTCTTGTATCGAGATTAACTCTATTTTATAGGAGAAAATTTTAATGCCCGGATAGGATAATATCCCTGCCAATTATTTTCTGCCACATAGACTAGTGGCAGAAAACAGTCCGGTTAAGGTGGAAGTCAGTTTTGGATTAATACGTATTCTAAGATTTTAGAATGGCACGTGGCAGAAAATAATTGGCCAGGCATAAAATATTTTTCCTATTTTATATAGGGCTGTAAATGGGCTGAGCTAGCTCGGCTCAAGCTCGGACTCGGCTCATGCTCAATATTTAGGCTCGTGTGCCAAGTTCAAGCCCAAATAGAAGCTCATTATTTTAACAAGCTTGAGCCAATCTTAAGTAGGCTCGGCTCAAATTTTGATATGATATATACACTTATGTATTATATATATAATATTAAACATTAATATAAAGTTAGTAGCGGTGGTGTTCGTATATATTAAATACAAAGCATTAAATAAGTTTAGCTGTTTCTTTTGATTCAGCCTTTCACGAAGCGAGCCAAGTTTTTCCTGAGCCGAGCTTTTATGAGCCAAACTTGAGCCTTGAAAAAACTACCGAGCCTAAGTCCAAAAGTTTTTATCGAGCCTGAACCTTGTCCAGATTTTATTAGCCCGAGCCTAGGCAAAGCTCCGCTCGTTTACAGCCCTACATTTTTATACGGTAAAACATTTATTGTAAACTGGTCAATGGCAGTACCTCATATGGAAACTTCTAGACGGATTTGAGCATCCATGTTATCTCTGGACACCATTCATTACTCATGGTGAACACACCACACATCTCCATTCAACATTTCAACTCTAATCAAAACAAGTCGTCTCTTCCAAAGGTGACCCAGAGGAAGCCTTAGGATTCGTGCAACACTCATGAAGAAGAGAAAGAAAGGTTATAAGAGTAGAGAAAAGAAAAAAAGTTGTGTAGGTGAATTACCAATAAGGACTAATTAATGAATGAGTTGTTGTGCGTAGATTGTAGAGGAGGCTAATTAGAGAAGTCAAAAGGTATGGTTCACCCAACAGCCTTCAACACTTTTATTGCTTTTCTTTTTGGGTAAGCACTTTTATTGTTTGAGAAAAGAGAGCCTTTTGAGGAAGTTTTATTTTGCCTCAATTATACAATCCTCCAATAAGCACTTAGGCTCATGGTCCCTACCAGACCACACCATCCACATGATGCACTAGAGGGTGAGGGTTTTATTTTATTTTATTTTATTTTATTTTTTTTTGTGACGTAAAATCTGCTTAATGGGGATAGGGTAAACCCCGGATGCATGACCACACCTACAAAAACCATATATCAGGTAAGCCTGAGAATTCGAATCTGAGATCTCCAATTCCTGAGCCGGAGTACCAGTTGAGCTAACCCGTGTGGATTAATATGGCACTAAAATGCCCTGAGCTAAGTCGGGGTGTTTTAGTATCATATAATCAGATGAACGGTGTCAACGATTTCACTTGAAGAACGAGTGGAAGGGATTGATTTATATGTGGGCCATGATTGGGTTTAGGGTTTTGAGGTTTATTAGGCTGGATATAACCGGCTCCGTTGTCCATTTTCCTCTTTGCAAACTTGTTTAAGCAAGATATCTCTTGTATCTTTCCCTAAATCAAGGTTACATACCTAGATAATAAAACATTAAGAGCATCGCCCACGCCATTGAAGATATACACTCAACCACTTCAGCTACTAATAGCATAAGAACACAAGAAAACAAAGAAAAAAGTCTTTGTTTTTAGCATATAGGATGGAAGAATCAATGGAGTTTTATGACAGTGAAAACAAGGGGAGGGGGAATCAAGGCTGTATTGACCTTGAAAACAACTTTCATATTATCCATCCAGCTGCTATTCCCATCAGTCCAGCATGGCACAATACAATTCATGGTGCTTGAACAATATTGACAAAAGACTTGTCAATACCAAGCAATTTCCCACTGATATTAACTACGATCTTTCGCGATTAACATAATCGCTCTGATAAGCCAGAGCAAAGGTCAGATTAAACCATCTGATCTATAAATCTTCCTTCTTACATTCTGATATTCCCAAGAATTTTTTGACCATTCAAATGAATGTGTTTAAAAAAAAAAAACTAAATCGGGAAAGTGTGGGTCCCATAAAAAATGTTTCCATCAAATTCCTTTGACTACAACAATCCGATTCTTTTTGCTTTCCAATTAAAAAAGGAATTTACAAGAAAGAATAAAAAAAGAAAAAGAGAACACATTCCCCACTTTACTTTCACCCCCAAAATACTTCCTGTAAAGAGTAAAATAAATAGATGAAAACTTTTCCCATCATTCCTGTTGACCAAACATCAAAATCAAGATTTTCTGTTATAATTATAAATTTCAGGAAAATTAAATTTCACTTTCCAACATATTACGTTCTTAGCATTTACTTCCCAAACAACTTTTTTGGGATACCAAGATAACTCAACCAAAGAAAAGCATCACTTAAGTAATATCTTTCAAGGCATCGACGGGAATATATGCGAGTGAGGTGAAACAACAGCCTCCTGCACATACTTCCTGGAGTTATTTGGATCAGCAGGACCCCATCGGATCTCGCTCATGTTGGGCGTCTCCACAAATGCCATAGTAAACCCTCCCACCTTCTCGGCCTTCCCTCGCCTGCCTGCTCGCAACACAAGATTGTTCCGATTGTAAGAAAAGATACCGTTGGTCAGACGGATTATATCACCCAGCTCGAACGTGTCGCACTCGGTCCCCCACAACTGAAAGTGAACATCGGCAGTCTCGTCCGCTACAAGTGTCAAGCATGTCTTATGCTGGCCTTCATTTGTTGTCTTTCCCTTCTCCAGCAGTATAGATTGTGTGTTTATGTTGTTTATTGCTGCAAGTACCATATCCTTCAGAGGGAGCATCCTCTAGAGATTGCTGAAACCCAACAATATAAAATGAGTAGAACAAGTGTGAACCCAAGGAAAAAGAAGCAAATGCAGCAAAATTAGATTGAGAAATTGATGTTTACAATTATGCAAGTTTGGAATCCTCTTATCAAAAGCCATATGAAGTGGGCCTGCTAGCGGTTGTTATGGACCTAGCCGTTATTCTAAAAGCCCTAGGACTTACAAAAACTTATATGGTTAAGCCATTAATGATTAGGATCGTTACATTCCACCACATTGTCGTATCCAACATCCACGACGGCCTCACTCTATCGACACCGATCTATTGGTAATCCTTTTCATATTTGTCGGCTCCACTCACCATAAGGGATTCAATGACTTAGCATCATACCCATATATAATACCAAAACATTTTAATACAGCATATAAGTCGTCCCCTTCATAACTCAAAACGATGACGTGATACCTGGTCTGATACCAATTGATACAGACCTAACCATTTTTCCAAAAGCTACGAACTGATAGAAACTTATTTGATTAAGCCCTTATCAATTAGGATCATAACATTGATCAATACCATTTGGAATAAAGAAAGGGTATTAGAAACCAAATATCGAAACAGTAGTAAATAGTGGAAGATACTAAAATATGATTTGGGCTTTGAAAGTGTATTCAGAACAAAAAATTATTACCCGATTCCCATATGACAAAAATTGAGACCTGTAACAGACCAAGTCACGGGTTTGAATCACAAAGGGAATGAGCTATAAGCTCGATTAAAAAGCTTAATATTATGTATGAATATAATGCTGAGTCATTGAATACTGATAAGTGAGTGGAGTTGCCAAATAAGAAAAGGACTATCAGTGGATCAATGTCGATAGAGTGAGCCATGACCTCGGTTATGGAAGCGTGAGAAAAAGTTACGATCCTAATAGTTAGAGGCTTAACCAAATAAGTTTCAATCAGTCTTGGGACTTTTGGAACACTCCAAATAAGTTTCAATCAGTCTTGGGGATTTTGGAACACCGTTTAGGTCCGGAGTGAATAGCATAAACCCTAGAATCAAAGGATATAACCTAAATCAAGCATTCTACAAACACAGCGTACACTTCGAAAATAAGTGAAAGAATGAAAAACAACGGTGGTATCGGTGAATACCATTTGGAACAGAGGCAGGGTTTTAGAAACGAAATATTGATTTCAAGCAGTGGTAGGTAGCGGAAGATACTAAAAATTGAATTTGGGCTTTGAAAGTGTATTTATTTGGAACAAGGCTACAACCTTGATCTCAAGCACTTTTACAAATATATAACGAGCATTTTCAAAACACATAGAGACTGGGATCCATCAACGATATATTTTAACAAGTTATAACCAATTAGATTTCTACTGCTAAGACAATAGCACATAATAAAATTTATTGTATTATCTTATTTTTTATTTAAATTTATATTAACACATGGCAACGGCAACGTAGGGCATGACAAGTTAGTTATATAATTTTTAATAACATTTATTATATTATTAATTATATAAAGAAAAAATTAGCATGTTACTTTTTGAACCTAATAATGAAGATCTTATATCTTTTATTTTAAATTTATCTTATAACGATTATCCTAATATTATCTTAAAATTAAAAATATGAAATAATATTGTTATAATTAATTAAATATCGATTTATTAATTAGTTAGAATCTTGATTTTAATATGATTTCTAGACTTAGTTTGGTTCTTTAAATCCCTTAAGAGAATTTTTATTTTGATAATTAAATTCTTAGCTTCTCTTACTAGTTGATCATTAAATTCTTGATTTCTCTTATTAGTTAGTCTTTAATTCGTTAGTAAGATTTTTTTATAACTAATCAACTTTAAGATTTTGATAATTATTTATTTTTTTAATTTATTTAGTTATTTTTGTAATAATTTTTTTAATTTATTTAGATTTCTTAATTTGATAGTCCAAAAAATAGGAGCATTTTATTGATAAGAGATATGATTTATGGGTGAAAGAGATTTAATAAAAATAATGTGGGTGGGGATGTAAGATTTTTAATAAAAATAGAAGTATTATATTAAAACTTAAAAATAAATAAATAAAAGAATGTACTGAAACATGGGTGGAGTGGAAGAAGAGTTTTAGTCTAAAAAGGAAATTTAAATTTCTTTAATAAAAATAAAAGATAATTAGAGTGGATAATTAACTAATAATACAAATTTATATTGATAAATTATAGTCCAAAAAAAAAAAAGAGATTTTTAGGGATAAGAGATAGGATTTATGGTGAAAGAGTTTTAATAAAAATAAAAACGTAGGTGGGATGGAAGAGTTTTAATAAAAATAGAAGTATTAAATTTAAAACTTAAAAAAATAATAAAAATAAAATAAAAGAATGTACTGAAAAAATCTTAATAGTAGTATTTGCTTCTAATAGTAGTATAGATTTATAGTCCAAAAATTAGGAGATTTTTAGGGATAAGAAATATGATTTATGGGTGAAGAGCGTTAATAAAAATAACGTTAGTTGGGTGGAAGAGTTTTAATAAAAATAAAAGTATTATATTAAAACTTAAAAAATAAATAAATGTATTAAAACGTGGGTGAAGTGGAGGAAGAGTTTTAGTCTAAAAAATATTTAATTGTTTAGTAAAAATAAAAGATAATTAAGGTGAATAATTAATTAATAATACAAATTTAAATTGATGGAGTTATATTCCAAAACAAATAGAGGATTTTTAGAGATAAGAGATGGGATTTATTGGTCAAAAGAATTTTAATAAAAATAAAAACGTGGGTGGGAAGTGGAAGAGTTTTAATAAAAATAAGAGTATTATATTAAAACTTAAAAAAAAAAATAGAGGAATGTACTGAAAAAATCTTAAGAGCAGTATTTGCTTCTAATAGTATTATAGATATATATGCAGGCTCCCCATAATCCCATTGTGGGGAAACACAATACTGAATTTTTATATGCATTCAAGGGAGATCTATGCCTGCACTTGAGTTTGAGAAATGTGCTGAACTGATGAACATTCTGATTTTATTTTAAAGCAACACACTATCAAGTGCACATATTTCTTGCATTGCAAGACTAACCCTGTGGGGGGAATGTGTAAGTATGCAAGATGCAAGCAATTGAATCACAGAAAACTAACGAAAAACTACAATAGAAAACCAAGTGCAGCATTTATCAAGAATTATGGCTGCAAACAGCTTGATGATGTTGCATACTTGAGAAGAAGCATTTATGGATAACAATCTAAAACCAAATGCAAGAAAGGTCATCCATCAGCACAAGCAACATAATTATCTGCCTCATTGTCGGCTTCCAACACGAGAATAAGAGAATCTCCAGTCAGTCGTCCCAAGGGCATGCCTTCTCGAATTCTTGCTGCTCTTTGCGACATAAATCAAACTCGTTAGTATGGTAATACATACACCCTGCATAAGCATCCATCTCCTTTGTGCACCTCTCATGAAGCCCCTTCAGTCTGCATAA
>JAUPMG010000011.1:9240084-9252223 GCA_031762675.1 Pachysandra terminalis
GTATGGTAATACATACACCCTGCATAAGCATCCATCTCCTTTGTGCACCTCTCATGAAGCCCCTTCAGTCTGCATAAAGAAACTATATAATTTGAAAATGCCATCATGTCTACCTGGTTCATGTCAGCATGTGATAGGAATAAGGAATGCCTTCAAGCAACTCAAACATTTCAATTATGTAGATTGAAATTGTGATATAAAAAGAGAGCAATACAAAGGTCACACATGCATAATCTTGTTTCGCAATGGATTCCAAATCCCTCTCATCAATGGATTTTTGCTAAAATTCACAAGATGAAATCTTTAAATTATTTGACTAGGCACAACCACTAAAAAAGTGAAGAATCTTTGAGGAGTGGATGAGGTTATGCTCCACGTTTGTGCAGCAGTGTTAGTTTGCAACATTGTGGAGCAGAATTTGTGTCTTCTCCTTGGAGATAATCCCCACAGTGCCAACTTTCTTAAACCCTGTCTTTGGGAAGATTGACATAAGGCGAGCAACATGGAAAAGAAACTATCTCCCCTTTGGGGTTAGGATCACTTTTATGCAAGCTTCATTATCTAACCTCCTCACGTACTTCTTGTCACTTTTCAAAGTTCCCGTTAGAGAAGCTAATAGGGTTAAGAGTTTCCAACATATCTCTAAGAATCAATTTTTAACGCAAAAGAAAAGGGGTCTCAATTTGAGAAACATATTGGCCTGAATTCTTAACAAATGACTGGCGTTTCAAGATAGACACAGACAACATCTATAGATCCGGGTCATATCTAGTATGACATGCATGAAAACAGTTAAGTGCTAATCCTAGAACAAAAGTGTACGTCACTAGCCCCTAAAAGTCCATTATTCCAATTATTCCCTCTTCGACCCCCCTTATTTGATTTAACCTGGTTTATGGTTCTCGACTTTGGTTTGGGCTTGACCTTTGTGGGGATGGCACTATCTTGTCATTTCCTTCCCTTACCTGAACAGACTGACTCTTTGAAGAGACACGTTTATCAGGTAAACGTATTTACTTGGTCCTTGTGGTTTGGAATTGATCTCCTAAATGAGATCCTACACCAGTGGATTTAGTGGAATTAGGACTTAGGAGCCTTATTTGATCTCTTCAAAGACATCTTTTAACCCATATGTTCCTAATAGCCATACACGGATCCCAGATTTGAGAGGCTTTTTTTCAACTAGCTCCTTTGAGATTATTAAGGGTGATAATAATAATCCTCCCGCTCCTATTCCATATCATCATTTGTAAAAACTAAAAATATCCCCTTGAAGTTAAGGCATTTGTCTAGACCACACTACTTAGATTCAACAAAATTTGTACTTTCTGCTAGGCAGCAAATACTCTTAGTATAAAGCGGTGAGTCAGTTGACAACTTATTCACTCATTGCTCAGTCGCTAAAGTAGTGTGGTATTTCTTCCTGCAAGTGTTAGGGTATCAATGGGTGAAGCCAATGAGATATGAGGATTGCTTGATCAGTTGAAGATAAGGAGGAGCGAGAAGATGATGAATCAGATTCTGTTCCATGCCATTTTGTGGACTATATTCCTAGAATGGAATAAGAGGATCTTTGACCAGGGTTCAACCTTGACCATTTTTGGGGGTTATTAACTTTTCTTAATATAAACAACTAATAGCTGCCAAGTTCGTAAGGTCTAACTATGGAAAACATTGACTTGGGTCCAAATCCCTTGAACAAGGAGGTTTGGAGAAAAACCCACTAGCAAGCCACTCTCCTACTTCTAGTACAATAGTTGAGCTACTGGATCAGTGGAGGTTTCCTTTCCTAAGTGTGGGATAAGTTGATGTACAGATCACTATTCTTCGCCATTTATGGGCTTTATGAGGCAGACACAACACCAAGATCTTTGGGGGCGACAGTGGGGTGGACCAGCATCTTATTGATTTGGTGATTCTCTTGGTGAGATCATGGGTTTCTATCCCACAGGGATCTCCATTTCAGAGATTAGCAAGGAGTGGAGGTCGTTGGCACTATCCTCACCTGTAAAGGAGAGACAGAGTGAAGTTTGGAGACCTCCAACAAGGGGAAATCCGAGATGAAACTTGAATGGATCGTCCCTTGGAAACCAAGGACAATCAAACATCAGAGGCATATTCAGGGATGATCTATGTTTTCTCGAGACTTGTAGGGGTTGGAAATCAATAAGAGCTAAGATTCATGCACGTCTGATGGGTATCAAGGAGGCCAGGAGGATGGGATTTGTGGATAACAAGGTAGAGGGTGATTCAGCTTCTATGATATCCTGGATGACTGGATCACAAGTTTGCTCTTGGCGGATTCAACATTTGGCAAGTTTGGCCATGTCCTTGTTAGTGGAGATGAATATCTCATTCTCCCATATGCCTAGATTACGGTTAGCCAACATGTTAGTAAGGAGGGGGCGGTTAAAAATGAGATGTTTGTGGGTATTCCTTTATAGCATATGTTGAGAGAGGTGGAGGATTGAGCTTGAGCTGTAGCGGTTATGTGGTATTTCTTACTCTCATAATGTTTTTCTATAATATTTTCTTGTTTTTGTATGGAAAGCTCTAACTATGCACTGTGTTTATTCTTTCCTCCTTGTACATCTTTTTATCTATTTATATGATATCTTCGTTAACCATGAAAAGAAAAAAGCCGCTTATTTATAAAAAAACACATAAATGAATCAAATTGACACATTGGACTTCATTCTATTTCATCTAAGTTAAACCTACAAAAGAAACTTGATATATGAACTTAACTGAAATATAACTCACTCCAAATTGATCTCTTCGAAAAGACCAAAAACTGAAGCCAACAACAGGCTTGAATCCCTTTAAATCTTCTAACCAAATATTGTTTGATAGAAATAGAGTTTGTTGAACTCCCTTGGGAAGCATTTTGAAGATTTCGATTTCTATTCTTAAAGGAAAAGAAAAAATAAAAAATAAAAAAACGAATCTTTCTAAGTACTTTTAAAAGCTAACAGCGGAGAAGAAGAATTCTGTCATAATTTTGGTCTATAATCCCAACATTAATCGCTTTCAGAATTCAGATCATGAATCATGGGAATAGGAGGACACAAATTTCATCAAACTAAGCATAAGCAAGTTCACATCATATCATTCAATCCCCAAATGCAGTATCGAAAAGAACTATATGAAAACCCTAACTTTCGCAAGTCTAGAGATTCTCGTCAATTAAGCAATCTAAGTTGATCAAAGCAAGAAACCATGAATTTATCCGTACTTAAAAAAAAATATCGAAAAGTAGATTATTGCTAAACAAGTCCTTACAGATTTAGAACACAGCGATTGACTTTCTGGCCTTTATCGAGGCATTTTTCCGGGTTAGGATCCTTCTTCTTGCAAGTGAGGAATGCCATGTTTTCCGTTCTGCATTTCGTAGCTATGTGTTTTGAAGACGCCATGAGAACCGCCGACGTCGGGATCGGATCTCCGACAGGATCAACTGTACTCTCCATGTCGGATTCAATTTAATTGTCTCCGCAAACACAACAAAGTTAGGGTTAGGGTTTCGGGAAAGAAAAAAAAAAAAGAAAAGTTGAGAAGAAACTGATAACGAATTTAGGAGTTTATGTACGCTGTGGAAGAAGAAGTTGAGACTGGATTGAAAAAGGAGAAAACGCGATATAAAGTCCCGCGAGGGTTCAAAAACAAATAACTTGATTTGTTAAGGGTCGTTTCGTCTTTTAATCAGAGGTTTTTAGGATACTTCCTTCATCTGGATCGGCGACGGCAAGCTCAAGCACTAAGTTTCATTAATCTTTCTTCTACTTAATTCTCGGTGAAATAGATGCTTGAAACCATAAAATCTCAAAATTTCCTTTGAATGGTTTACTTTTTTGCTCATTGATGATAATCTCCTGGTTTCTATATAATGAGGGAATATGTAGAAAATTGAAACGATTAGGGTGTTCCTTAGGAACACCATTTCATTTGGGCTCCGTTTGGAGTCAAGAAATTGTCAGAAAGTTAGTTAGGAAAGTAACATGCCACAAAGTAAAATGTAGGAAAGTTAAGAAAAAAAAAGTAAATTTTGATTTTTCTGAAAGCTGATTGGTTGTCCTAGAAAAATGACAAAAAATATTGATTTTGATGTTTGGTTAACAGTTATAAATAAGATAAATTAGATATAGGAAGTGGCAATGGGTCGGGTTGGGTTGGATTCGACCCGTTTACTAACAGGTCAGGAAAACATGGACTCGAACCCAACTTGCCCATAAACGGTTGAACCCGTCAACCTGTTTAAAATTTAAATAATTATTTAATTAATTAATTTAATGTTAAATTAATAAAATAATAAATCATTTACTTCACCTATTTAACATTATATCTTTAATAAATATTGTGAAAAAATTTATTTAACATTAAAAACATATTTTAACATATGAAAATAAAAATAGTAAAATGCTAAACTAAAGAGAGAGAGAGGAAGAAAAAAAAAACTACATTAAATGGATCAATACGGGTTAGGCGGGTTGGTTCGGGTTCGACCCCGTTTACCAACGGGTCGACAAAACCTAAACTCGAATCTAGCCCACTTAATAAACGGGTAAACCCTAACCCGTTTAGTCAGATTGGGTCGAGTCGGGTTAGTGGGTTGGGATTTTTTATTTTTTATAAACCTCTAAAAAAAAGTGATCGTTTTTTACTTTATTATTATTATTATTATTATTATTATTATTACAAAATCAAATATTAATTATTTGATGTGAAGGGTAAAGTGAGGAACATATTGTTTTGTTTTCCTTTCTCACAATATCCTGTGTTAGTATGAAAAAGAAAATGGACATTTTCTTTCAGTTAAAAGAGTTTGACTAAAAAACTTTATGTAGGACCCACACTTTCTAGCTATTCAAACACACATAAAATGTAAGAAAGTTGTCTTTCCTGCATTTTTTAACTATCCGAATGTTTTGACTATCCAAACACATTCTTGGTCTTTGATTTTCTTAAGTTAGAGGAATGTAGTAGTCATGAACATGCTGTACTAACTAGGGGTGTCAATTGGTTTGGTTTAAACCGAATCCAAAAAAGTTAGTTTGGTTATGGTTAGAAAACAAAAAACTGAATTAATTTAATTTGATTTTTTTGGTTAAGGCTTCGATTAAACCAAACCGAAAAAATCAAAATTTTGTCGAACTGACCTGAAAAACCGCAGATATTAGCTTGGTTCGGTTTTTAGTTTTATTCATTATAATTCGGCGGTTGGGTTTTCAGTTTTTTAAATCGGTTTAATTCGACTTTCGGCTTAGTATAATGCATTATTGGTTTAGGTTACGACCAGAGTCCTGTTCTTGGATGGAACTTATTGTAGGTTTACAGACTATTTGCATTTTAAAAACATTTCAGTTACGTACCTATACATGTTATGCCACTCCACCGACTTTGAGTGGAGTGGCGTTACATGTTGGCCCCCGGCCCCTTAATTTTTTTTCAAAATTACTCTATTGTATATATAAAATTTTAAAATTACAATTTAATAAACATTTTAACTTTTTAAAATTATAACCTTACACATTCTTTTAAAAATTAGCCTTATACCTACTTAATTATAGTCGTCTGAGTCGAACTTGAGCTCTATAATTATGCTCACGATTCAAGTCTGGGTCATTAAATTAATGAGTTTGAGTCGAATTTGTATAAGTTTGACTTGATTAAAGCTTAAGCTGGACTCGATTAAAGCTCGGCTCGGTTATACATTTATATTCTTTATATTTTATATTATATACTAATATTAAATATATATATATATATATGTTAATATAATATTAAAAAAAATATTATTCTATACGTAATAATAATCATCAATTATAATATTAATGAATTTGAACTAAACTAAGGTTTTTTGCAAGCCGAGCTTTTTACGAGCCTAGCTTTTCGCAAACTGAGCTTGAACCTAAAATATTTTAACGAGCCTAAGCCGAGTCTGATTCCAAAAATTTTCACAGAGCATGGGCTAAACCTGAGCCTTGCTCAAGGTTTACGAGCTTAAATTGAGTTGGACAAAGCACGGTTCGACTCGACTCATTTATAACCTTACCGATTTATTAACATATGTCAAGGTTTTGAATTTCGTTAAAAACTTTCATTTTTGTTTAGGTAGGCAAAATCAAAATCCAAAAATTTTGCTCCGATAGATTTCAGACTTTTGACAAAAAAGTTTGAAATTTGTCGAAGTAATTAACTTTTATTAAAATAATAATTTAAAAAATTAAATTGTTTTATTGAAATCATCAAAATTTCATAATGGATTTTCTTTAATTTCGATGAAATTTTGTTATTTATTTTATATAAATAAAGAATTAATGAAGCACATTAAAAAAAAAAATTATTATTTGTAATTTAATTTGGTCCCACAAAAAAAATTTCTGGCTCCGCGCCTGAGTGCAGACCTATATCTACTTTTCCTTGCTTTTCTAATATTTGCTCTCATTTCGCTCTTTTTTGAGCATCTTTTGTTACCTTTTGTTTTGTCGGTTGTTGAATTGACTGTTGCATACTTAATAATAAAGGATGGCTAAGGCAAAGGGAGGTTCGATATTCATCAGGCTTGTTTCAGCTGTGCTGGGACTGGATTTTTCTATGTGAAGAGGAAGAATACTCGGAAGATCCTTGAGAAGTTGAGTTCCGAAATTACGATTCTCGTCAATCGGCATGTTCTGTTTACCAAAGCAAAGATGAAGTAAACTGTAAAGCACTTACTGTCTCGGATCTTGGATCTCGTAGACAATTTTTCACGTTTGGTTTGTGCTTTTGGATAAGCACTCATTGGATAAGTGGCTCAATGAGAACACATATCCACAGCAACAATAAATTGTTTACTTGAATAAAATAGCATTTAATGAATACATTTATCTAATTTATCTAAGTGCTTATAAAAGTTTAGGGGTAAAATAGGTATTATAAAAATGTTATTAAAGTTTATGCTTATGAAAATTTAGGAGTAAAATAGGTATTATGAAAATATTACTAAAGGTTAGAAATAGCTTCCAGCATAAGAGAAGTTGTTCTCGACGACTTCTCCTTATGGGTAGCCTTTCTCTACTGTTTATGAGTAAGCACTTACCCATTGAGTGTTATCAAATACACTTTTAATTTTAGAAAGTGCTTTAATAAGTTATAAGCTGATATAAGCACTTATGGGTAAGCACTCGAACCAATAAAGATTTGTTTGTGCATGACACTTTTTACATGCTGCCGCGTTTCGATACCGAGAAAGAGTCAGAAAAGAAAAGAAAATGCAAAAACCAGTAGACCCCACTGCTCTCCTGAGAAAAAGAATGATCGAAAAAGCAAAAAATAAATTCTTGCCAAATCAACTCGGTTTTGAGTCATGAGAATTCTATAATATTAGTCTTCCAAAACTACCCCTTCAACAGATCCTTCTCCAGCCAGATGCTTCTCCATCCAGTTTCTCCTGTCAATGGAAGCTTCAAGGAAGCCTCCTCAATCTTTCTATATTGGGAAAGAGCAATAAATATTCTAAGCCAAATGGAGTAGGATATTAACAAAAAGTTCATGCCTTCTAACACTTATGCAGACTCCCTCTATTTTGGTGACAATTTTGTGGACTCGTTCAGAATAATTTTGGATTGCCGAAATTACCCTTGTACACTTCTTGTAGATATTACTATTTTTTTCAACTCAATTCTCCTCAAATCATTTTTATAGCCAATAAAATCATAATTGTTCACTTATTATTATTATATTTTATCTCAAAATTTGACTATTGTGGATCCCACATGTGATATAAACTTCTTATGTGATTATATGTCATTATAATAATATTTTTTAAGCTTAATATGATAAATAAATATTTAACATAGCATAAATCTGGCTTATGGCATAAGGGCAAATTTGGAAATTACGGTCAAAATTCTTATGATTTTCTTGCTATCCAAACACACAATTACATGATTTCCATTAACAGTCTCATGCAACTTTCTTGCAACATTCAAACAACATCAAAAAAGTTATTTTCACATTCTTCCCTTTCTCAACCGATTTTCTCACATTTTCTTGGTGTTATTAATTATTAGAGAGTCACTATTCAACTATAAGTCATATAACATCCTCACACAAAAAAGAATTCAAAAGAAAAAATGGAAACTGGCAAGAGAAAAATATTACATATCAACAAAAGTATTAGTTAAGACATGATACATTGGGAAATAATCAGCATGGGAAACTATCAAAAAAGAAACAATGAGAAGACAAACTTTCAATCAGTACACTCGACGTAAAATGATACTTGATCCTGTTGGTTAAACACAACTTACAATGTATGTTCAACATATATGTGCGCGCATGTGTGCTATTCATGCACAAAATCAGATTGATGAAGCCACTAATTGGACCCTCCTGTATAAGGAAAAAAAAAAAAACAAACCCTGTCAATCACAAATGATAACACAAGGATATGCGATGCCTTGCTCTAATCAATGTGCATATCATCGCATCGACAAAAACATGCAAATGATTAGAGCATATCATCGCATCGACAAAAACATGCAAATAATTAAATTTTAGTAAGTTCCACAAGCTCCAGATTTTGATATGCAAATGCTAAGGTTAAAAAAAAAAAAAGGATCGATGTTAGAATTACATGCATACATATGCTCATGCAATGAGGTGTATGGTACTTGATCCACATATGGGGCTTTTCTGGACCAAATTTTATAGAAAAGCATCATCCTTGATAGTCTGATAAACCTAGTGAATAGATTTGTGGAAGTCTAGCAAATGTTTCTTGCATAACCCACATGGGTTAGCTCAACTGGCAGGATCTCTAGCTCAGGAACTGGAGGTCCCAGGTTCGAGTCCCCGAGCTTACCTGTAATAAATGGAGGTGTGCGAAGTTTACAATTCTTGCCACATGCACCCCTCAGTTGAACCAATTAAGTCATACTGATGAAATCACTTATATCTGAAGAACAATCGTTCAAGCATGCCAATGACTTACCTGATGTTCTAGATGCAGTTAAATTATCCATTGCTCTTGCAGAACCTCCAGTACTTCTTCGGCCTTTGCTTTCCTGTTGTGACACTTTCAATGACCTCAACTTCGACGACGGCCTAATGGAGTGTATCAAGGGAGCTTCCTCTACTTCCTCTTCTTCTTCATGAGCATCCTGATCAGATGCACTAATAGAATCATCTTCATCACTTGAACCTTGCCCATCAAATAGTTTCTTCCCCGGTAAATTGCGACGCTTACGTGGACGACCTCGGCATCTTACAGACGTCCCATCTTTTTCTTCTGCAACTAAAGCTAAATTAACATTCATGTTTCAACTCTGATTCCCAAATTCAAGTGATAGACAGAATCATCATATGCACAACAGTATGAATAGAGAAACAAACTAATCATTGAAGATTTATTATTCATTGAAACCAGAATCATGAACCCAAAATAATCCTAGCATCATGTCAGGCAACTGGAAATGAACATTCCAATGTGGAAAAATAAGAAATTGGAAGTTGAAGGGAGCAAATTAAAGAAAGAATTACGAGGACAAAGACAAACTTCAAGAGAAGAGACACAATACAACATTAGAGGAAGGCTTGATAAGCTACGTGGAAGTGGAATTTCATCAATACCTTGAAGACCCTCATTCTTCGCATACTTCTCATGCAAAGTATCGATAAACTTGTGATAGGGACGCCAGCCACTAGGGTCTTCATCTGTATTTACATTCTCCGTTCGCTTTTGAACATCCTTTAGACTATTTGCAGACAAATTAGTATTAGAATATGCTTTCTAAAGTGTGTAAAATATAAGTAGCAATAGATGATGAAATAAAAAATAGAACCTGCATCTTACATTTCTAATACATCAGAGGAAGGAAGTTTGGATACAAAATGGAGAACAGCTCCTTCCAAAAAAGAGAGCTGCTTTGGGGCATCTACAAAGGCAAACTCAATACCATCTTTAACAATTTTTAGAATGTCTGGTCTATGCTTGTTTCGAGCAGCACCCATGAATGTCCCAGACAGCCGAGCAGCCAGATCCTGACATTGCTGAAACGATTTGCTTTCTGAGGATTCGTCATCACTTTTCAAGAGTTCAGACACATGCCGTCTGTAAGCCTAATCCATCCCAAACAAGAAGTCAAAATCTCTCACAGAGAAATGAAACCACACAAGGCTACTATTGGGAAAGAAAAATGTCTTTCCCTGTATTACCATACTCTTTCAAAACCAATACAATTTTAATTGTAAACTGGAGATGACATGTTGACCTCAACCCTGACAGTTAAACAGTCAATGTGGCTAAACTGAACCCAACCTTCTTCCCCCAACAAAGCACTCAACCCTAGCCAAACCTGAGGTCTTGTTCCTCAACCCAATCCTCTCCTAGGGTTGATACACATTTGGTCGGTTTGTGGCAGGTTAATCTTGGATAAGTAAATTCTTTTGCATTCTTACAAAAATAAATAAATAAAAATATTTTGTGCATTAATAATAGCAAATTTGGTGTAATAAACAAGGTCAACAATAAATCTATATACAATGTTTAACAATTAAAGAACCCATACAATTAAATGTACAATTACCGTGTAAGAGAGTAGGCTATTGTAGAAGTAAAATTCTTTGGCATTCTTACACAAAATTAATAAATAAATAGCTTTCTTGCATTATTAATAGCAAACTTGATGAAATAAACAAGGTCAACAATAAATCTATACATAGATTTCATATGCTTACGTATGTTATTTAAGAATTAAAGATATCATGCAGTTACATGTAAGATTACTTCATAAGAGTGTTTGCTAAATCATTGGTTTGGGGCTTCAAAATCCATACATAAGGGTTCTTAAGCGGCTGTTGGCAAATGGATGAATTTAAAGCATAAATCGATACAAATATGAACTAAAGTCATTCAAAGTGTTGGCCCATCAGATGCCCTTGGAGTGTGATCCAACAGTTGATGTGAGGGTGCCACACAACTAGACGCTCATCACAGTCCCAATATATTATCTAATAAATTAATTATTTTATTGATAAACTGAGACAGACTTGAAATAATGATAAAGAGGTTATTTTGTTACACATTATAGTATACAAAAGAAGAAAGCTGTACATCTTGAATCTTCCAAAAAGAAGAACCGGAAATCAAGTACAAAACTCACAAAATGCCAAAAATTGGTCAAATGAAAATCCCCCAAATGACTCTGAATTAGGTGCCCAATATAATAAACTACTTGGCCAAAATCAAATGACACATAATCATGGGCAATTAGTTTAATTTTCTGTAACAGAAGGATCTATGATCTCTTTTAATATGTAAAAGAGACGATAACAACTCATTGAGAGAACTATAAGCATAGAATTGATCATATCCCATAAACAAAATAGATAAATCTTGAACTGTGATTTTTCTTAGTATTCAAGAATGTGGATGTGATAATGTGGCAAAAAGTCCCTAATCCCTATAACATACACACACACATGCATACACATAATATAAGCATATACACATATCATATCATCAACATAAAAAAAATATGCCCCATCCAAATAATCGGGATCAACACAAATCCTGCTCCACCATCTCAATCTATAGAAAACCACATCTTCATTCAGATTACGCGTATTTGAATCATTTCTAGCCAACTCTATCTACGCCCTTTGTGGTCTTCTTCTAGCCGTTCAACATGCACCATCTACCCCTTTTGTACTGATCAGTAAAAAGGGATGTAAATATGAAAACTGGCTGTAACTAAACACAAAGCCAACAGGATGAAAGTCCTGATTCTGCCAAGAAACATGAAAACTTCTTGGATTATCTGAAAGAATGAAATCTTGAGAAAGTGCCCTGCTTTGCAGCTCCATGGACCATTTGTGAGTATATTAGGCTAGAAAGAAATGAGCTAGCACCCCAGACAGCCTCAAGTGACTTGTAGGACTCGCAACTGTTTTCCACTTAAACCAACAAGCCTATCTGAGCAACTATACTGTCTCATTTAAGGAAATACATTCTCCAGCTATGTGACAGTGAAAGCCAAAACCGGTAGTCTGAAAGTCTTACCCTTTTCAATGCTTCAAGAAAAGTGTTGGGAACATCATCATTTTTTTTCTTTAGATCAGAAATCAGGTGTTTAACAATCTCTGACACGCTTGTCCC
>JAUPMG010000011.1:9256752-9274644 GCA_031762675.1 Pachysandra terminalis
TCATCAGCCAGCTCAATCATTCGGTTAGAAAATCTTTCAGTGAACAGACCAAGAGATGGCACATTATCATCCACCTCGTAAAGATTTTGCAAGGCAAGGACTGAAGCTTTTCTTACACCAGCAGTCTTCAGACGCAACAATAAAGGACCAGTTAAATTGGTTAAAAATGAATCACAATCAGCAAGGCATCATTTGGCATTCATTCCCATTCCATAACCCAATTCAAGGTATCATTGAAGTAAAACAAAAATTAGAAAAAATAAAAACAGGGGATATGTTAACAGGAAAACCCCTTTTGGTAGAGTTTTGAAAATTACAAGTTCACCACCACGAAAACATAAGATATTGCAAGGAAGACAAGTCTTCCCTCTTTAAAAAGTAAGCCTTCAGCATATGTCAATTATTTTACTTCAAAAATCAACCGTAATAAAAGATATGTTTGCAGATGAAGCAATGAGTTCTAAAAGTGCAATGGACAACAGTTTTTCTCATTCTTATTCCAGAAAAAACCTTTTTTCACTTGCAAACCAAATGCCATTCTAGCTGCGTAATGAATTCCCAATATGAAAATCGATTTAATGATCCCTAGAATGAATGCTAAATGAGTCGCAAATACAAAACGCGCTTCGAATATATATTACTTTATCGTTTAGTGTCCATCCAAGGTACTTCAAGTATAAATCCTGCAAGAATAACGAAGGGTATGACATAATCCAGACACCAAGAGATTGTATGCATGACATTCGGATATTAGGATCGATGTCACGGTACCGATGCACAAACAACCTTCAAAAGTAACACAGCTGATTAGTTAGGGAAACTTTGATAAGTAAATAGCATAATACTGAACAAAAAAGAAGAATAACCTTCAAATTATAATAATTATTTCTTCTTTTCTGAAAGACAATAATTGTAAATAAGGGAGTCTTACCCTGTAAATATTCTGCGCATCATCTCCTCTATTACTGTTATCTTCTCATGAGTCATTGATAACCTTTTATTTAGTGACTCTACGCGAGGACCCTCATTCCTTTTTCTTTTTTCGGCATTTAACTGTCTCTGAGTAGTTTCACGCTGTGCACCAAGCATTTTAGCAACAGTTATGAAGGAAGTGACAAGCTGGAGGCCCACCAAAGAAGCAACCTGGCGATAAACTCTTGGAGGAGTGCTGAAACAAATGAACAATAGGAGAATTCAACATAACCTTGTTCCACACAAACACATACAGACAGGGACACACCAGAGAAAGAGAATTAAAAAGAAAAATTGAAAAAACAAATCATACCAAGAAAGAGCAATCACATAGTCCATGCACTTATCAAACAAAACCTGATCAAACAATGGCCCATTTTGACATTCAATGACCAAACTGTCCCATAAAGACATAAGATTTTCTTTGAAGTTCTTGAATTCTTTCCGCTTTGAATTGTTGTAGTCATCAACTTCCCCCTAATGTTCCAAAGAAGTTAAGTCCAAATGGAGGCAGGGAGCTTGGATGCATAAAATAAAGATTACTGACTACTGTGGCTATTATCATATGGATAGGGATGGTAATGGAGCAGGTTGTGGCAAATCCTAACGTGGTCCTATAGGAGTCCACCCTACACTATTAATCCAGAAGAGATGGCGAGGGTTCAGGTTGTATCTTACTTTAACATATATTGTGAATAATAGACAGTTTTTCAAGAAAAATATATAATTTATAACATAGTTTTTTATGAATGGTAAACTTCTATGTAAAATATATATATGATTAACCTATGCAAGAAAGGCAACAGGGAGAGTAGGATCAAACCTGAACCCGATTTGTGGCTTACCAAACGTGCCCCAATAGGATCAAGGCAGAGCGGGTGCACGTTTAACCAACCCCTTTCCCATCCCTACATATAAATATATTTAAGAGACTTGGACAACAACAAAAGAAAAGGTGGGAAGGAAGGGAAAATGCTTTATGCAATACTAGAGGATACATTCCTAGCAAGATTGACCAGCGCGACTACAACATCATCCACATCAGTCTCATCCAGAAGATCTTCTTTGAGCTGATATTTAGCTCCACATGCCTGTTCATATGCAAGTTTTATCAATTCAATTTCATATCATGGAGATGAATTATGTAAGAATAAGTCACTGTAGGCCAAACCCCTGGCTAAGGTTAGAGAGAGCATCCAATCCGACTTTCTCTACCAATTATAGTCTTATGTTTCTTTTGAGGAATCTTGTTTCCTTTTCCTTTTTTTTTTTTTCTTTTTTTGGTGACGTGGAACGCCCAACCCCAATTAGTGGGATAGGGTAAACCCCAAATACATGACCCCCACCCACAAGGACCATATATCAGGTAAGCCCAAGGACTCGCACCTGGGACCTCCAGTTCCTGAGCTGGAGAGCTTGCCAGTTGAGCTAACCCTTGTTTCCTTTTCTTTCAGAGGCATTATTTATTCAGGTCACTAACTTTCATTCTTTTATTTGGTTTTCTGTTATCTACTATAAGTACCTTCAACAAATAAAAAGGAAATGAAATTACCTCAAACAGCATTGTCAAGAGTTCTACCATTGCGGGCTTTTGATCCTTCTCGTATCGCTCAACCCAGTGTTTAACCACATGAGGGATGAGCTTCCCATTACCTTTGACAACCTCTGCAGAAATAGACAGAAACTATAAACCTTACGGAAGAGTGCCTGGAATTTAAAAACCAGCAGTAGAAGTAAAACTATATGGAAGATGGATTACCCTTATAGGGCATGACTGAGCACGATATATAACAAAGATCTCAGTCAAAAGTGATTCAGATGATTTAGGTCACAAAAGCCATGTGAACCAAACATCTATATCAAAAGGAATTAGAGACGGATGATGAGATAGATTACATGTAACGGGAAACCAAGCCACTGGATCTGAAGAGCATGAAAGTCAGTGGAAAACAATCGGCATCATGGTACCCCAATCAACATATTGGTAAATCCAGTTACTAATCCAAAAAAATAGTTTTGGTGGTATAATATCAGTGCCAAATTACATTAGTTTCAGTAACCGGCAGAATTCATCTGAAAAATCATAGAGTTGGATATTTCTCGTACCATTTCTACTAAATAGGTAAATAGTATGACTGAAATATGCATATCAGTGCTAAATTACATTAGTTTCAATAAACCGGTAGAATTCATCTGAAAAATCAGAGTTCTGGCAGAATTCATCCGAAAAATTATAAAGTTGGAGAATTTCGGTACCATTTTAACTAAATAGGTAAACAGTATGACTGAAATATGCACACACACATTCAGTAAACCGGCAGAATTCATCTGAAAAATCAGAGTTGGAGAATTTTCATACCATTTTAACTAAATAGATACATAGTATGACTGATACGCACACGCACTCACGCACAACCCACGCACACACACACGAGCGCTTGCACACACACACACACAAAAGTATGATTAAGTATTGTGTTAAAGCATAATTAAATCGAACAAACTGCACAATCACATATTTCACAAGAAATAGAACACCGAAAACGTTTGCTTGTTCACAATAATTCAAAATCTATACTGCATTTATTCAATCTTCAATAGAATAAAATGGGTTTTATCGTATCAGTGTCAAATACAAGGAGACAATAAGCTAAAGAAAGAACAAATCTAAAAAAAATCGACGTTTCTACACAGCCTTCGACCAATTAAATGCATACCAATCAAGCTCTGATCAGTTTTGAGCGACTCTGTACTCTCCTTCACAGTTCGTTTCCTCTTACTTCTTGGAACAACTTCCTCATAATCCTCAAACCATCCCTCACCAGACACTCCCTCCACCTCATCTGGGCTTCGGTCACTGGGGCCCCCAGGCTGGTCAGGCTCTTCTCCGACCAAACCATTCTCACTGCTCCCATCACGGCCGACAGAAGTCGGAACCCTAATCCGTTTCTGTTTAGCAATAACCAGTAGAATTAGGTCAGAAAAAGCAAAAATAGTAACAAAACATGATTCAGGCAAACAATTAAGGAGAATACTCAGAAGAAATCGAGATTCCGAACTAACCGGACGGCGAACCGATGAATCAGAACCTGCAACTCCGTCTTCCATGCCCTAATATTTCTTTTAAGCAGAAATTTTGCCCTAAAAAATTATAGGAGAGAGAGAGAGGTTTTAAGTTTGAAGCGGAGATTGGAAAAAGGGAACGAGTAATCTCTCCCGCCAAATGAGAATTTAGGCACGGAGTTACTGAGTCACAGTTAAGCAGCTTCGCTCGAGTTCGATTTTTCAAAATTACATTTGTATCCTTCTGAATTTGGAAGAGTATAAACGCCGTGATAACGTCTCTGTCTATACTCCAGACTGTAAATAGGACGGCTTGAGCCGGGTTCTAATTAGTTTGGGCTCAGCCCATTCTAAAATCAGTTGGACCAAACTCGGCCCGGCCTTAACTGACCCAAAACTATTGAACAGAAGCTCAACTCAAAACATTATTATTTGAGTTTGGGTTGGGTTTGGAGTAGGCCTGTCAAAGGATCGGATTTGGACCGAAACGTAACATATCCGAATCTGATCCGATAGTAAAATCCGAATCCAATATTAAATCCGACGGATTATAAAATGGATGATTCGAATTCGAATTCGATTGGGATTCGAATTTCTGAACCCAATCCGATATTGTGTAAAGTGTGTCATTTTATCTTTAGGTTTTTAAATATTTAAATATATAATTATTATTATATTTAAAAATGAGTTGGAGATAATAACAAATATTTATTTGAGTTTGGTTTGGGTTTGGAGTAGGCCTGTCATTTTATCTGAGATTCAACAGATTATAAAATGGATGATTTGAATTCGAATTTCCGAATCAGATTCGAGAATCTGCAAAGTGTGTCTTTTTATCTTTAGGTTTTTAAATATTTAAATAATTAATTATTATTATATTTAAAATGAGTTGGAGATAATAACAAATGTCTAAGGATATTTTTTTAGGGCTTCAATTATATATATATAATCGGATCGGATCGGATCACTTTTATTCGGATATCGGATCGTAAATCCTATACCAAATTCGGACTTATCGGATTCGGATCATATAAGATCCAATCCATTGACAGGCCTAGTTTAGAGTGAGAATTGAACTCGTAGGTGGCCTCGTATCGTATGAAGCGAGATGGTCGTAGCAGATGCTACAATATATGTTTGCACATGTCACGTGTTCAATAGCGCGTGCAGTTGCACACTATCTATCCCGATAACATCAAACGTTTAAAGTCGAGACAGGCGATGTGGATCAGCAAACACCAGTGATGAACGACGTGCACAGATAAGTCTACAACCATCTCACTCCAAATGATGTCGGCCCCTCATAAGTTAAGACTCATGACCTAATGTATAGCTCAAATTGTGCACATCGATCTGGCATCCATTGCTACACCGAGAATGTGATTGGTGCATTCTCTTAAAAAAAAAATCAAATTTAATTTTTTACTAAAAAAGTTTGATTTTTCGTATAAAGAAATGGACCAATCACATTCCTAGTGTTACAACAATTGCAGGATTCCAATGCGACCCCATCATCTGGAGCAAAATGACTAAAACATTTGTTGTAGGGTGCGTTCGTGCACGCTATGCATTTACAAATGTGAGCAAATACACGCCACACGTCCTAATAAATAAAACCTTTTATAAAATTGAATACATGCTATGTATTCGCCTACATCCGTAAACGTGTGACGCGCACAAATACAAACTGCATCTTCAAGGCTTCAAATAACGAGTAAATCCCACCAAGGTTGTTAATGGCCACAGTTGCTACCTTTGTTTGTTAGTGGAATAGTTTACGCCATTAATGGATCAGATATGGTTATATTATATCTAAATACACCCAAAAATTTTCATAGTAATGTTTTAACGAGATGGAATGTCAAAGCAGGATTTGTGGAGCCAATCCTAGATAGTTGGAGAGCATCAGGGCAGTAAGGCATGATATAAACAATTTTAACCGTTTGATAAAAGGACTGAAATGCTAAGTGATAGGATCATCCATTCAGGTATGATCAGTAGTACTATAAGTACAATAGAACCTGAACTACCTACAAGACTCTGCTTACGATTATCCCTTTATCCCATTTTCATTATCCATTGACGAGGACCAATGGAGGAAGACTTGCCATTTTCCTGCACGAACATTGGTCCAAACACAGTACCGAAAGAAGCCTAGACATTGGTAGGGGAGGCCACGTCGCTCTTAGGACTCCCCCCTTTGTCGCCTAATATCAACTACACACACGCTATGGATTTCACTTTTCAGTACCTCCCTTTAAACTAGTCTTGCACTACACTACCACTTCGAAGTGGAGAGATACCTCTCTTGTCTGTCTCCCTCACAAACAAATTTCAAATTGGTTTTTTCTTCTTCTTCTTCTTGCACCTGGTTCTTCTTGCTGTTCATATTCTGGGTTTCTCAAGCTCTGTTGTCTACTGCTGCTGTTATAGCTTCAATGTCTCTCTGCTTATTCTCCTCCACTGCCCACTTGGTTAGAGTGGAAGCTTCAGATACTCACAAACCCACTGCACTACTCTCTTCTCATTGGTTTTGGGGAAGGGATCTGCAATGCCAATTCCAGCAAAAGCTAAATCAGGTTTGCCATCTCTGTATGCTTATAGATACAATCAAATGGAAAAATATCCGTTAAGAGAAACTGAAGTTTACCCATTTCTTTGATCTGGGTATAGTGAACTGGGTTTTGTTGATTTTGTCTATTTCTGTGTGTTTCTGTGTTTAGTTATAGTAATTGGTTACTGGGTTCATCAAATAATTTTAAGTTAAAGAGGAAAATCCAATCAGGTTTGTATTATCTGTATGCGTATAGATACAATCAAAAGAAAAATACCCATCAAGAGAAAATGAACTTTACCCATTTCTTTGAATTGGGTATAGTGAACTGGTCTTGTTGATTTTGTCTATTTCTGTGTGTACCTGTGTTTACTTATAGTAATTGGTTGCTGGGTTAATCAGATAATTTTAAGTTAAAGAGGAAAATCCAATCAAGATATTCAATTTCTCAACTCAATATCAAAAGTTTTTTTACCCATCTAGAGCCATTTCGTTGAACTGGGTATAGTATACTGGGTCTTGTTGATCTTGTCTATTTCTATGTGTTTCTGTGTTTATTTATAGTAATTGGTTACTGGGTTCATCAAATAATTTTAAGTTAAAGAGGAAAATCCAATCAAGATATTTAATTTTATGGAGAGCTGGGTCTTGTTGATTTTGTCCATTTCTGTGTGTATCTATATTTACTTATAGTAATTGGTTACTGGGTTAATCAGGTAATTTTAAGTTAAAAAGGAAAACCCAATCAAGATATTCAATTTTTCAAATCAAGATAAAAAAAAAGTCTTTGAAAGAAATGGGTGGTTTTGTTTTGATTTGATTTGATGCAGGCAAGGAAAAGGCCAAATGGTATATTGGCATCACTTTCAGAAAGAGGAGATTATCATTCACAGAGACCACTAACTCCTCTTCTGGACACTATTAATTACCCAATCCACATGAAGAATCTCTCTATCAAGGTAAATAAATTGAAACCAGATATCAAAGTTCTTAAATGAATTAGAAGATACTAAACCTTTTTACATAAACCTTTGCTGCAGGAATTGAAACAACTTGCAGATGAGCTGCGCTCAGATGTTATCTTTAATGTTTCCAAAACTGGAGGTCACTTGGGTTCGAGCCTCGGCGTGGTCGAGCTCACCGTCGCGCTCCACTACGTCTTCAATTGTCCACAAGACAGGATACTATGGGATGTTGGTCATCAGGTATCCATCTCCTCTATGTTCTTCTCAGTCATGTTTAGAAATTTTCTTCTATCAGTATTGAATCATGAAAAAAAAAAAAAACACTTAGAAGAGTTAGAAGAAAATTGTCTTCAAGTAGCTAACCTATTTGATTCTGCAGTCTTACCCACACAAAATCCTGACAGGAAGAAGAGATAAGATGCCCACCTTAAGACAAACAAATGGGTTATCGGGATTCACAAAGCGTTCCGAGAGTGAATACGATAGTTTCGGCACCGGTCACAGCTCTACCACTATATCAGCAGCCTTGGGTATCTCCCCCTCCTTCACCATGTTACTCTGTATCAAAATTTTAAATTCCGCCGGCATGCCCGCAAAATAACGCCATTTTCTAGTCCGGTGACACGAAATATGGGGGTGATATTTTGGCGATATTCCCCCATTTCGGCGATATTTGGCAAAATTTTGGTGAAATTTCACCAGACCCCCTGACGAAATCTCAAGCGAAATTGAAATTTAAAACCTTGCTCTGTGTATATATATTAGTTAAGAATTAGGTAAATCAAATGCTTCTACATAGATGTACTCCAACATATCAGTATTGATTACCTGATCAGATCAAAATTCAAGGATCAAATGTTTCATAGGCTTGAGCAACATTTGTCTGTTCCGAGATTGAGTTTTATTATTATTATATTTTTCCGACCTTTAATCTTTGGGATGTTTGGGGTGTAGGAATGGCTGTAGGGAGAGATTTAAAGGGGAGGAAGAACAATGTGATTGCTGTTATAGGAGATGGTGCCATGACTGCAGGGCAAGCTTATGAAGCCATGAACAATGCCGGGTACCTCGATTCGGACATGATCGTTATACTTAACGACAACAAACAGGTTTCTTTACCAACTGCTAACCTAGATGGTCCTATACCACCTGTGGGAGCTTTGAGCAGTGCTCTCAGTAGGTTGCAATCAAGCAGGCCCCTTAGAGAACTAAGGGAGGTTGCCAAGGTCAGTTTTAGTTCATTAAAGCTGCTCGTCTATCCTTACAAAACTGTTTCAACTGAAGCTGATTAATGGTGTTTGAGATTGCTGCAGGGAGTTACCAAACAGATAG
The DNA here is from genome assembly GCA_031762675.1 of Pachysandra terminalis. NCBI lineage: Eukaryota > Viridiplantae > Streptophyta > Magnoliopsida > Buxales > Buxaceae > Pachysandra > Pachysandra terminalis. The sequence goes on from JAUPMG010000011.1 coordinate 9,265,639, forward strand.
GCGGGTCGATGCACGAATTGGCTGCAAAAGTTGATGAATATGCCCGCGGAATGATCAGCGGTTCCGGGTCAACGCTCTTCGAAGAGCTTGGACTCTATTATATTGGTCCAGTTGATGGTCACAACATTGATGATCTTGTAACCATTCTCAAGGAGGTCAAGAGTACACATACAACGGGACCTGTCCTCATCCACGCTGTCACCGAGAAGGGCCGGGGATATCCATATGCAGAGAAAGCTGCCGACAAGTACCATGGTAAAACAGAATTAGAAATTCATCAAACAGTATATCTCAATCCCATAGAGCAGAATTATAAATCATTTGACCGGTTTTCAATTGCAGGAGTAACCAAGTTTGATCCAGCCACAGGTAAGCAGGTAAAGGCCAGTGCTGCCACTCAGTCTTACACTACCTATTTTGCGGAGGCTTTGATCGCAGAAGCAGAAGTCGACAAAGATATCATTGCAATTCATGCTGCAATGGGAGGAGGGACAGGCATGAATATGTTCCTCCGCCGCTTCCCCACAAGATGCTTTGATGTTGGGATTGCAGAACAACATGCTGTCACTTTTGCTGCCGGCCTCGCCTGTGAAGGCGTTAAGCCTTTCTGTGCAATCTATTCTTCCTTCATGCAGAGGGCTTATGATCAGGCAAGCCACCACCAGTTTCTGCTGCTTATTACATTTTTTTTTCCTTCAACTTAGATTCTGGTGATGCCTAATGATGTAGGGTGAAAAAGAAAAGTTGATAAATCCAACCACAGAGCATACAATTCTTTGTTAGGGTTTAAGGTCAAAACCGAAGAACAGTAGGAGTATGATAAAAGTTTCTCAATCTTTCATAAAAACGTCTATCATCCTTCTCTCTACAATATCTTCCCTATTTATTAGAAAATCTCATCTCAAAAGAAACTCTAAACTGCTAAAAATAAAACTAAAAGAAATAAATAAACAAAAGTTGCTAAAACGGGTAAAGACACTTCAGTGGCCGTTTTGAGGGTCTAAACGACTCAAACAGCTGAAAAACATCACACATTATGGCGTAGCATTAAGTCATGTAGTTCTCGTCGTTAGCTTTTCAACGGCGTATGATTCGCCTAATTCCAACACCAGAGCGCCAAGTTATGCCAATTTGAAGCCACGGTTTGCATGGTGCATCTTAATGCAATCTAACGCTTCTAAGTAAGCATCGATCTAACGCTTCTAAGTAAGCATCCACAGTCACCTCTACTACATCACTTAGATAGTTGATTCTATGCTGCAGGTGATACACGACGTGGATTTGCAGAAACTGCCGGTGAGATTCGCAATGGACAGAGCCGGATTGGTCGGAGCCGATGGTCCCACCCATTCTGGATCATTCGATGTCACTTTCATGGCATGCCTCCCCAACATGGTGGTGATGGCTCCCTCCGACGAGGCCGAGCTTTTTCACATGGTTGCTACGGCTGCTGCCATCAACGACCGGCCTAGCTGTTTCCGGTACCCAAGAGGAAATGGGATTGGTGTTCAATTGCCACCAGGGAACAAAGGCATCCCTCTTGAGGTAAACTTTCAACTCACTACTCGGTATACTTATTAAATAAACTTCAGCAAATGCTGGATTGTCTTCCAACAGGTTGGAAAAGGTCGGATTTTGATCGAAGGTGAGAGAGTCGCGCTTTTGGGCTATGGAACAGCAGTTCAAAGCTGTCTGGCTGCGGCTTCTTTAGTCGAACGCCATGGCTTTAGATTAACAGTTGCGGATGCGCGCTTCTGCAAACCGCTTGATCAAGGCCTTGTTCGAAGCCTAGCTAAATCACATGAGGTTCTAATTACAGTTGAAGAAGGGTCAATTGGAGGCTTTGGATCCCATGTTTCCCATTTCTTGTCCCTTGACGGCCTTCTTGATGGCACAACAAAGGTATGATTCTTAATGGTAACAGATCATTAAATTATCCTTGTGTGTGTGTTATAGAAATAGATGATCAGATTACAGAATCAGATGATTCAGACTCATTTAAAAATATCATAATATCTCCCAGTGTGTGTTATAGCAACAGATGATTCAGACTGATTTTAGGCTTGCATGTAGGAGAGATTATGATATCTTTAAATGAGCCTGAATCATCTGATTCTGTAATCTGACCATCTGTTTCTATAACACACATGTAGGAGAGATTATGATATCTTTAGATGATTTTGAATCATCTGATTCTGTAATCTGATCATATGCTTCTATAACACACTAAGAGAGATTATGATATCTTTAGATGAGTCTGCATCATCTGTTTCTATAACAAGCATTAGGAGAGATTATGATATCTTTAGATGAGTTTGAATCATCTGTTTCTATATGGGAGAAAATGTGGAACCAAGTTGAAGAGTAGTAACCATGTGGTTTGAAAACTGGTGTGCAGTGGAGACCGATCGTCCTCCCGGATCGATACATTGACCACGGATCGCTAGCTGACCAGATGGATGAAGCTGGAATGACACCATCTCACATTGCAGCAACAGTTTTCAACATACTTGGGCAAACAAGAGAAGCCCTTGAGATCATGTCATAGAGAAAGAGTACAATTTCCCCGTTTCAACAATGTAAAAAACTGTAAGAATAAACTTTTCATTAGTGATTGTGCAGTTGGTAGAAAGCAGTATCAGTAGCAATGCAACCTAATCAAAATGGAATTTAATCCATATTTCATATATATATATATGTGTGTGTGTGTGTGTTTATTCCTAATTTTTAGTGATGCTCTTTTCTTTTGAATTTCGTAACATGACTCCAATTTATTTTTTTTAACATTTTCTCATCGATGTTAAATTATTTTCCAAAATATCAGTGAGATGTTGATTAGATTTTTCCTGAAAATAAATAAGAGAGAGAGAGAGAGAGAGAGTTATTTATAACCATGTGATCTCCTCTACTGAATATTCATAAACTTTAAGTAATGTTTATTTCGTGATATGGTTATTGGTTTGCTTTTCGTTAATCTTGTTAGATCCGGTTGTATAAATTAATCTAAGTTCTAAAGAGTATTAGATTAATTAGTGTTATCTAATGAAAATCAAGACAATAACACAGACAATTTTAACGAGATTCGGTATACATCTACTCTTCGGGACCACGTCCAGATGATGAACAATCCACTAAAGTAAAAGAGATTACAAATACCAATTTGGTCTTACACAAATCAAAGATTCTCTCTTCGATTCTATCGTCATTGTGTAGAATCAGCTCTATGGATCTGTTTAGCGTGCTCCCCTCGACTTATGCATGCATGATTGAACTCCCTTCAATCTGTAGCCGCTTTCTCCCGAAGGCTTAAAATTCTTCTCCCGAAGAACTATAATGCATGATTGAACTCTTTTCAATCTGCAGGCGCTTTCTCCTAAAGGCTTAAAATTCTTCTCCCGAAGAACTGTAATGCATGATGAAACTCCCTTCAATCTGCAGTCAACTTCTCCCGAAGACTCAAAGCACTTCTCCCGAAGCACTGTAAAAACACTGATATGATCTTCTTGAATCACTTCGAGTCACATTCTTCACGAAATCCAATGTGTATTTATAGAGAAGGTAAACAAATCTTTTCAGATTCTCGAATGACAGTTTGTTGCAATACTGTTGCAACACTCTGTTACAACAGATCTTCAAAACGAGATTTGAAAACAGATCACAATATAATTCAAATTTTTCTTTCAAAACTTCTTGATCTCCATCAAGTATCTTCTCAAAATCTTTCTTAGAGATAACCAACCTTTGCTATTAATTAGAAACAATATAATATCAAAAATCTTGACCGGTTGATTACTTGCTTAAACCTTAATATTTTCAGAATGTTCCCTTCAACTGAATGACTGGTTTAGATATGCATGATCTATTATTCTTCAGAGGATTCATTTCAAGTATCAGCTGTTGTTATCTGTGCAATCTGCTACCTTCTACTCTCTTGAAAGATCTTCTTAGATTTAGAAGCTTTGCTCCAACACGCCAGCTGTCCCATACGATCCATGCAGTCCTTGTGACTGTAACAGTATGCAATCTCAATAGAATATTTACAGCTGTTTGTAAACTATTCTTTTGAGATATTATTTCCTACAACATAAAAATCATATTAGAATGAAATCGTACTTAAGATGTTGGTACTTTCTTAATCTGATTTTAGAAACAAATTGGATATGGCCAAAAGTGGAGATAATTAGCATGTGAGTTAGTTGCCAAAACCAATCTTAGCAACAAAGCCAAGACACACATGAAAGAAGTTAATTAGTAAGTGTGTTTATTAGCCAAAACAAATCTTGCCAATAATGCCAACACACATGTGAGATCTAACAAATCTTTTAGATAATAACATTACAATATCCAATTATAATTATTTTCTTTTAAAATGTTAATCTTATTACTATATATTTTTTTAGCAAATCTACACAATCATTTTCTATTAAAATATTAATTAATCTTTTAATTTTTCCCTCTCTTACACAGTTTAACAAAATGAAAAAACCTATTTTATTCTAATAAGTAACTTTTTTACTAATTTCACATATATTCTTCAAACTTCCACAAAAAGAAAGAAACTTTTGATAATTCATCCATAATAGTCAGTTTTTTAATATTTATGATAATATCCATAAAAATTGATAGAAATTACAATTAAATTTTTTTAAATTATGATTTACACACGCAATTCCCTATCTTTTTAGTCAAAATAATAATAGTAATAATAATTCCAACCAATAAAAGCAATGCAACTATAATTAAAAACCATAATATATAACAACTTAGTCGTGGATGCTTATGAGAATTGGAATTTGAGGTTGCGTTTGTCCCGACTTGTGCTCATGGATAATCACTCATTGGATAGTTGCTCAATGGAGCACTTATCCACAGCAACAATAAACTGTTTATTTGAAGAAAATAACGTTTGGTAAATACATTTATTGAAGTGCATATAAAAGTTTAGGGGTAAAACAGGTATTATAAAAATATTATTAAAGTTTAGAAATAACATTTATTTAAGTGCTTATAAAAGTTTGGGGGTAAAATAGATATTTTAAAAATATTACTAAAGTTGTGAAATAGCTTAACGCATCAGAGCTTGAAAGAAGTTGCTCTCATCAGCTTTTCCTTATGGGTAGCCTTCCTCTAGTGCTTTTACCCATAAGCGCTATCAAGCACATATTTAATTTTTAAAAGTGCTCATATAAGCAATAAGCACTTATAGAAGCCATGCCAAATGCAACCTTATTAAGGTTAAAACCATCATTGTAAATATTTATAATTTTTATATGACGAAGAAAAGCTTTAAAATTGCTTCCTCTTTCAATAGTAAAAAATGTTATCCACAAAAAAAAACATGAAAATTTTTATGTGTATATTAAAAATAATATCCAAAAAACCCATTATACCTAGCGCCGTTATCTTTTTAACATTCAAATCCCTTAAGTATCCCTCATCAAGTATTTTTATTTTTGTGTCAATTAGAATAAACCCTTGAACTAAAACGACCTTAAAGATACTGTGCTCATAAATATACATAACATTTTATATTAAGAATATTATTCAAGTGCTAAGTATTTTCATAGTATCTGATAACTGGTTTATATATATATATACAATTATTAGCACAATGATTTCTTTTAACAGACAAATTTATTTAAATAGATAATTTTAAATTGATTTTAGGATATTACTCCATTAAATAATTACTTCAGACTCGAATCATGACATAAATAATGAATTAGATGAAGTATAAGGGAATCCCTTGAACTCCAATTTTCACTTTCTTTTTTACTAATTTATTTTAAAAGAATTGTTCAATTATAAAAGTTTTACATTCCATTACCAAGATAAAAGCAATTTCATTATCTCTTAGAATTAAGGTAGTTGATTTTCTTTGTGTTTAATTTTATTTCTGTTAACATATAAAACATGTCTTACCAAGGTTGACTAAAAGATACTTTTACCACATCTTTTACGGGGCAATCCAAGAGATATGTATCTCTGTTAACATATAAAACATGTCTTAGCAAGGTTGACTAAAAGATACTTTTACCACATCTTTTACGGGCAATCCAAGAGATATGTATCCATGTCACAGGTACAAGATTTTCACAATGCTGATTTATTTATTATAATGGCATGTAATCCTAAATGGAAGGAGATTAAAAAAGAAATAAGGCATGATGAACAACCACAAGAAAGACCAGATTTGACTGCAAAGATTTTTAAATTAAAGTTGCAAGATTTGAAGGATCAGTTATTCAAGAAATATATATTAGGAAATGTCGCATCATATATTCATGTATTTGAGTTTTGAAAGAAAAGTTTACCACATACACATATTTTGGTAATTATGAAAATGAAGTACAAACTTGAAAGTTCGACATGTTCAAACTTGAAAGTTGTTCAACACTTATACAAATACATATATATACCAAGGCATGAAAAAAATGTTTTATATGTAGCTTATGGTGATTTGAAACAATGTATTTGATGCACTTCAACAATTACAATAGTTATGTATTTCTTATTTTTTAGATAATAATTATATCTATATATATATATATATATATATATTAAAAAATTCTTGCGAGCAAAGCACGAGCGTGTTTACTAGTACATATATGTACACATACATTGGCTCTCTCTCTATCTCTCTTTCTATATACTAGTACCGCCAATCCGGCCGATCCAAATACTTGCTGGTCATTGGTTGCAGGTAGGGGTGTCAATTGGATTGGTTAAACTGAAAACCAAAAGAATCGAGCTGAAAAAAGTCGGTTTGGTTCTTTTCATTTTAGTTTGGAAAAATGAAATACTGAATTAATTTGATTTGGTTTTCGGTTTAGACTTCGATTAATTCGAATCAAACCAAAAACCGAACCAAACTAGACTAGTATACGTATATCTATATATGCATATGTTAGTGTACGTGTGTTTTTGTTATATAAAATAACATTAATTTTATCAAACCGAATCAAGAAATTGAATCTATTTTGGTTTGGTTTGGTTTGATTTTCGGTTTTAGTGACTATAGTTCAGTTCGTTTTCTGGTTTTATGCTTCAGTTTTTTATTTCGGTTTAGTTCGATGTTTGGTTTACTTCATTATATTTCAGTTTAATTTTGGTTTGGCCACTAAACTGAATCAAATCGACTGAATTACACCCCTAGTTGCAGGTGATCGATAGAGGGTTTTCATTAGGTCGAGTTTAGTTGGTGACCCACGGGTCAAGTCGGGTCCTTTAATTTGGGATGTCAAAGAAATTGGTTAAAATTGTTTAATTAAATATGCTTTAAATTAATAAAATGTAGTTGATTAAATTCAAAAGGTGTCGAGTCTAGTTGGTGAGTTGATTCTGTAACCCAAAGACGCCTCATAGACCAACCGGGGTGGATTAAATTTGGTAGACTCCGAGTTGACTCGTTGGAGGTCAAGTTTAGGAGACTGATCGAGAGAGAGAGTTTTAAAACGAATTTTTCTTCCTGAGAAAATATTTTAGTTGGAAAGAAACACTTATGTGTGGAAAATAATTTTTTTCTCCATTCAGAAAAGGACTTCTTATTGAAGTTGCTGGCTTACTGCGTTACGTACGATGGAAGATAGACTAATTAATGGGCAAAAAAACGCATTTTAAATAGAAAAAAGAAAACGTTCTTTTCTGGAGAAGAAACGTTAAGCACACTGAGAGAAGGAAGGGGCAGGTTATATATTAGTTAGGAACAAGTCGGGATCTTCTGTGCTGGGATCCCGTGTGTTAGTTCTTGAGTTTGTCTCTATAGCACAAAGCGAGCACATGGAATGCCATTTGAGAGGATCCCGGTCCGCTAAGAAGGTGTTTATGATTTATTTTCCAAGAAACACGTTTCCTCTCTTATTTTTACCTTGGCTAAAAAAGAAGGTTCTTTTTTTGCCTTCGTTCAGACTTTAGATCTTTTCCATTGTAATTTGTAACTATTTCTAGTAAATTATATGATTTAGGATTCAAACTTAGCCAAAATTTTTCAAATTAAACTCCAAAAATCACGAACCTAACGGAAATGGACTTAGACGTAACGGAGAAATCGCCGCAGCCGCGTAATCACGAATTTCAACTGATGACATCATCTTTTCCATATTATGACGCACCCTTCCCGGGCTTTCTCTCCCCGTTTATAATCTCTCCTCATTCCACCGAATCTATCTCACCACCCTCCTCTCTCTCTCTCTCTCTCTCTCTCTTTCCAACTGATGACATCATCTTTTCCATATTATGACGCACCTTCCCGGGCTTTCTCTCCCTATTTATAATCTCTCCTCATTCCACCCAATCTATCTCACCACCCTCCTCTCTCTCTCTCTCTCTCTCTCTCTCTCTCTCTCTCTCTCTCTTTCCTTCTCTCAAACATTACTAAGATCGATGGAGTGACCACCCTCCTCTCTCTCTCTCTCTTTCCTTCTCTCAAACATTACTAAGATCGATGGAGTGTAGTGACACCACGTCACCACCACCACCTCCTCTCCTATCTCCATCTCACCTTATTCATCCTCTCCTCCTTCCCAATCCTCTCTCACTCTTCCTCCATCTCCTCCCCCTATCGTCGTCAGCCCTTGTGCCGCCTGCAAGATCCTCCGCCGACGATGTATCGAGAAGTTCGTCTTGGCGCCCTACTTCCCGCCAACCAAACTGCTCAAGTTCACGACCGCCCATCGGGTATTCGGAGCGAGCAATATCATCAAGTTCTTGCAGGTAATGGTCTAATTCCTTTATAATTAGTACTTCGAGTTTATACATTATTACTAAGAGGTGTAGCGGTAGACATCTCAATTATAATAGTTAGGCTTAATGGGATTCGTGAATTTCGTGTTTTTAGGAATTGCCGGAGGCTCAGAGAGCAGACGCTGTGAGTAGCATGGTTTACGAGGCTAACGCGAGGATTCGGGACCCGGTGTATGGATGTGCAGGGGCAATTTTCCAACTCCAGAAGCAAGTGAGTGAGCTTCAAGCACAATTGGCTAAGTCACAAGCAGAGCTTGTTAATGT
>JAUPMG010000011.1:9274744-9302712 GCA_031762675.1 Pachysandra terminalis
GTTAGTTTTTCGTTTTGGGGTTAAATCCACGTGGCAGCAATCCAACGGTGCTGTATGGATTGCTGTAACCCTTAAGCTGTAGAGGATGCGCAGCCGATTGCAGGGCAGGGTGGCTGTGATTCTTGAAGAAATTTGAGAGAAGGTGATTGAGATTCTGATGTGAAGGGGGCTTAGTGTGATGTGATTTTTGGGCCCAGAAAACAGAAATTATCAGTCAAAATAGCACCCGAGCCACCCATAGCCGTCTGATGAGCCGAAGATATGTCAGATGGAGAGTGCTGTTGGTCCGACTCGGAACCCAAAGTTGTTATCAAATCAAGATTTAATTCCATAAGTTTCTCCCACTAAAAGCCTATGATGGGAAGTTGCCTCTTCAAGCTTCAAAATAACGACTAAATCCCACTAAGGTTGTTAATGGCCTCATTTGCTACTGTTGTTAGTGGAACAGTTTAGGCCATTATATTTTCAGTGCAATGTTTTAGTGGGATGGAATGCCAAAGCAGGATTTGTGGAGCCAATCCTAGCTAGTAGGAGAGCATCAGGATAGTAAGGCATGATATAAGCAATTTTAACCGTTTGATAAAAGGACTGAAATGCTAAGTGATAGGATCATCCATTCAAGGATGATAAGTAGTACTATAAGTACAATAGAACCTGAACTACCTACAAGACTCGGCTTACGATTATCCCTTTATCCCATTTTCGTTATCCATTGACGTGGACCAATGGAGGAAGACTTGCCATTTTCCTGCACGTACATTGGTCCAAACACGGTACCGAAAGAAGCTAAAAAAAAGCCTAGACATTGGTATGGAAGGCCACGTCGGCTCTTTGTCGCCTAATATCAACCACACACGCTATGGATTTCAGCCCCTCGCTTTAAACTAGTCCACCACTTCGAAGTGGGAAGATACCTCTCTGATCTGTCTCCCTCACCGAGAAATTTCAAATTGTTTTCTTCTTCCACTTCTTCTTGTTTCCGTTCTTCTTCCTGTTCATATTTTTTTCTCTTTATCTTTCTGGGTTTCTCAAGCTTTGTAGTGCACCTACTATTGTTGTTGTAACTTCAATGTCTCTTTGCTTATTCTCCTCCACTGCCCACTTGCTTAGAGTGGAAGCTTCAGATACTCACAAACCAACTTCACTACTCTCTTCTCATTGGTTTTGGGGAAGAGATCTGCAATGCCAATCCCAGCAAAAGCTCAATCAGGTTTGTCATCTCTGTATGCTTATAGATACAGTCAAATAGAAAAATACTCATTAAGAGAAAATGAAGTTTACCCATTTTGTTTAACTGGGTCTTGTTGATTTTTTCTACTTCTGTGTGTATCTGTGTTTAGTTATAGTAATTGGTTACTGGGTTAATCAGATAATTTTAAGTTAAAGAGGAAAATCCAACCAAGATATTTAATTCTATAGAGAACTGGGTCTTGTTGATTTTGTCTATTTCTGTTTGTATTTGTTTTTACTTATAGTAATTGGTTACTGGGCTCATCGAATAATTTTAAGTTAAAGAGGAAAAATCCAATCAAGATATTCAATTTCTCAATTCAAGATTGAAAGTCTTTGAAAGAAATGGATGGTTTTGTTTTGATTTGATGCAGACCAGGAAGAGGCCAAATGGTATATTGGCATCACTTTCAGAGAGGGGAGATTATCATTCACAGAGACCACCAACTCCTCTTCTGGACACTATTAATTATCCAATCCACATGAAGAATCTCTCAATCAAGGTACAGAAGTTGAAACCAGATATCACAGTTATTTAATGAATCAGAAGATACTAAACCTTTTTTCATAAACCTTTGATTGCAGGAGTTGAAACAACTTGCAGATGAGCTTCGCTCAGATGTTATCTTTAATGTTTCCAAGACCGGTGGTCACTTGGGTTCGAGCCTCGGCGTGGTCGAGCTCACCATCGCACTCCACTACGTCTTCAATTGTCCACAAGACAAGATATTATGGGATGTTGGTCATCAGGTATATATCCATCTCCTCTCTGTTCTTCTCAGTCGTGTTTAGAAATTTTCTTCTATCAGTATTGAATCATGGAAAAAAAAAACACTTAGAAGAGTTAGAAGAAAATTGTCTTCAAGTAGCTAACCTATTTGATTCTGCAGTCTTATCCACACAAAATCCTGACTGGAAGAAGAGATAAGATGCCCACCTTAAGGCAGACAAATGGGTTATCGGGATTCACGAAGCGTTCCGAGAGTGAATACGATAGTTTCGGCACCGGTCACAGCTCTACTAGTATATCAGCAGCCTTGGGTATCTCCCCCTCCTTCCCCATCTTACTCTGTATCAAGGTTTTAAATTCTGCCGGCGTACTGGTGAAATATCGCCATTTTCAAGTCTGGCGACACGAAATATGGGGTGATATTCCCCCATTTCGGCGATATTTGGCAAAATTTCGCCAGCCCCCCATATATAGTAGTTAAGAATTAGGTAAATCATATGCTTCTACGGCATGCTGGCGAAATATTGCCATTTTCTAGTCTGGCGACACAAAATATGGGGGTGATATTTCGGCAATATTCCCCCTATTTTGGCGATATTTGGCAAATGTTTGGTGAAATTTTGCCACCCCTGTCAAAATCTCAAGCTAAATCAAAATTTAAAACCTTGCTCTGTATATATAATAGTTAAGAATTAGGTAAATCAAATGCTTCTATATAGATGTACTAAAACATATCAGTATTGATTTTCTGACCAGATCATAATTCAAGGATCAAATATTTCATAGAATGAGTTTTTATTGTTTTTTTTTTTCTGGCCTTTAATCTTTGGGATGCAGGAATGGCTGTAGGGAGAGATTTAAAAGGGAGGAAGAACAATGTGATTGCTGTTATAGGAGATGGTGCCATGACTGCAGGGCAAGCTTATGAAGCCATGAACAATGCCGGGTACCTCGATTCGGACATGATCGTTATACTTAACGACAACAAACAGGTTTCTTTACCAACTGCTAACCTAGATGGTCCTATACCACCTGTGGGAGCTTTGAGCAGTGCTCTCAGTAGGTTGCAATCAAGCAGGCCCCTAAGAGAACTAAGGGAGGTTGCCAAGGTCAGTTTTAATTCATCAAAGCCGCTCGTCGATCCTTACAAAACTGTTTCAACTGAAGCTGATTAAAGGTGTTTGAGATTGCTGCAGGGAGTTACCAAACAGATAGGCGGGCCAATGCACGAATTGGCTGCAAAAGTCGATGAATATGCCCGCGGAATGATCGGTGGTTCTGGGTCGACGCTCTTTGAAGAGCTCGGTCTTTATTACATTGGTCCAGTTGATGGTCACAACATTGATGATCTTGTAGCCATTCTCAAGGAGGTCAAGAGTACACATACAACGGGACCTGTCCTCATCCACGTTGTCACCGAGAAGGGCCGGGGATATCCATATGCAGAGAAAGCTGCCGACAAGTACCATGGTAAAACAGAATTAGGAATCCATGAAACAGTATGTCTCAATTCCATAAAAGCAGAATTATAAGTTATTTTGGCGGGTTTTCGATTGCAGGAGTAACCAAGTTTGATCCAGCCACAGGCAAGCAGGTAAAAGTCAGTGCTGCTACTCAGTCTTACACTACCTATTTTGCGGAGGCTTTGATCGCGGAAGCAGAAATCGACAAAGATATCGTTGCGATTCATGCTGCAATGGGAGGAGGGACAGGCATGAATCTTTTCCTCCGGCGATTCCCCACAAGATGCTTTGATGTTGGAATTGCAGAACAACATGCTGTCACTTTCGCTGCCGGCCTCGCCTGTGAAGGCATTAAGCCTTTCTGTGCAATCTATTCTTCCTTCATGCAGAGGGCTTATGATCAGGCAAGCCACCACCAGCTTCTGCCAGAGTTTTAAATACCGGAACCAGTCGCCGGACCGGTTCCGGTCCGGACCGGCCGGAGCGGTCGCCGGAGCGGTGGGATCGGAGGGACCGGCGGAACCGATTGCCGGACCGGAGGGATCGGCGGGACCGATCGCCAGATCGGACAGACTGCCGGGACCGGTCGCCGGACCTGCCGGTACGAACCGGTATCGGCCGATCCTTGAAACCATGGTTTTTGCTGCTTATATATTCCTTACAACTTACATTTGTTTTCCTTCAACTTAGATTCCGGCGAGGCTTAACGATGTAGGGTGATGAAGAAAAGAGTTGATGAATCCGACCACAGAACACATAAGCTTCTAGAGTTACTAGGGTTTAAGAAAAAAAACTTAGAACAATAGGAATAAGAGAAAAGTTTCTCAATCTTTCATAAAGGCGCATTTCCTTATTTATAAGAAAATCCCATCTCAAAAGAAACCCTAAACTGCTAAAAATAACACTAAATGAAATAAGTAAACAAAAGTTGCTAAAACAGGGAAAAACACTTCGGAGGTGTTTTGAGGGTTTAAACGACCTCAAATGGCCGAAAATTCTCTCGTCATGGCCTAGCGGTGAGTCATGTAGCTATCTTTGTTAGCTTTCCAATGGCTTATTATGAGCCTAATTCCGACTTCGAAGCCCAAAATTATGCTCATTTAAAGCCACGGTGCGCACGGTGCATCTTATTTCGATCTAGCTCTTCTAAGTAAGCATCGTGGTCACCTCTACTACATCACTGAGATAGTGGGTTCTGTGCTGCAGGTGATACACGACGTGGATTTGCAGAAATTGCCGGTGAGATTTGCAATGGACAGAGCCGGACTGGTCGGAGCTGATGGTCCCACCCATTCCGGATCATTCGATGTAACTTTCATGGCATGCCTCCCCAACATGGTGGTGATGGCCCCCTCTGACGAGGCAGAGCTTTTTCACATGGTTGCAACAGCCGCTGCCATAGACGACCGGCCTAGTTGTTTCCGGTACCCAAGAGGAAATGGGATTGGTGTTCAATTGCCACCAGGGAACAAAGGCATCCCTCTTGAGGTGAACTTTCAATTCAGTACTCAGTATACTTGCTAAATAAATTTCAGCAAATGTTGAATTATCTTCCCACAGGTTGGAAAAGGCCGGATTTTGATCGAGGGCGAGAGGGTCGCGCTTTTGGGCTATGGAGCAGCAGTTCAGAGCTGTCTGGCTGCCGCTTCTTTAGTTGAATGCCATGGCTTTAGGTTAACAGTTGCAGATGCACGCTTCTGTAAACCGCTTGATCAAGGCCTTGTTCGGAGCCTCGCCAAATCCCATGAGGTTCTAATTACAGTTGAAGAAGGATCAATTGGGGGATTTGGATCCCATGTCGCCCATTTCTTGTCCCTTGACGGCCTTCTTGATGGCACAACAAAGGTACGACTCTTAACGGTAACAGATCATTAAATTATCCTTGTGTGTGTTATAAAAACAGATGATCAGATTACATAATCGAATGATTCAGACTCATCTAAAGTTATCATAATCTCTCAAGGCTAAAAATTAAGGGACTTGACTTTAGCCTTGCATGTAGGAGAAATTATGATATCTTCAAATGAGTATGAATCATCTGATTCTGTAATTTGATCATTTGTTTCTATAACACACACACACTGGGAGAGATAATGATATCTTTAGATGAGTCTGAATCGTCTGATTTTGTAATCTGATCATCTGCTTCTATAACACACGGAAGCACTAGGAGAGATTATGATTTCTTTAAATGAGTCTGAATCATCTGATTCTGTAATCTGACCATCTGTTTCTATAACACACACACATGTAGGAGAGTTTATGATATCTTTAGATGAGTCTGAATCATCTGATTCTGTAATCTGAACATATGCTTTTATAACACATACTAAAAGAGATTATGATATCTTCAGATGAGTCTGAATCATCTGACTCTATAATCTGATCATCTGTTTCTACAACTCACACACACTAGGAGAGATTATGATATCTTTAGACGAGCCTGAATCATCTGATTTTGTATCTGATCATCTGTTTCTATATGTGTGTGTATGTTCATGTGGGAGAAAATGTGGAACCAAGTTGAAGAGTATTAACCTTGTAGATTGAAAACTCATTTGCAGTGGAGACCGATCGTCCTCCCGGATCGATACATCGACCATGGATCGCCGGCTGACCAGATGGATGAAGCTGGAATGACACCATCTCACATTGCAGCAACAGTTTTCAACATACTTGGTCAAACAAGAGAAGCCCTTGAGATCATGTCATAGAGAGAAAATATATACAGAGAGAGTACAAGATTGGGTGTCTTTCCCCTTCTCAACAATGTGAAAAAAAAAACAAAAAAAAAAAAGAGTTTACTGTAAGAATTAACTTTTCATTAGTGATTGTGCAGTTGGTAGAAAGCAGTGTCAGTAGCAATGCAATCTGATCAAAACTCAGATTCCTCAAGCAAAACATCAAAGTGACTGTAAGAATGAATTGTGCAAAGGAATTTAATCTATGTGTCATAAAATTAGAAGCTTTTTTTTACATGGCAAGTCCATAGCATGGATACAAATGACCAGAGACCTGATTCTGGCTGGTTTAATTTTCAGAACACATTGGATTATAATACCATTCCCAACCCATCTAGGCTGGGATATATATTTACATACATATATATATATATATACACACACACAGACATACTCTCTCTTTCTTGTAAAATGGTCATTTATTTATAAAATCATTGCCTCAACTGCCAAGTCGTTGTAGTATAGTGGTGAGTATTCCGGCCTGTCACGCGGGTGACCCGGGTTCGATCCCCCGCAACGGCGAAATCGTTTTCCTTTTGTTATAAATAGCTCTTATCAAAATTGTTTTGAACCAAAATGTGATTTATATGGATAAAAAAAGATCGAGTCATGACTCATGACTACTGGAAATGGGAAAGAATCGGTCCGTGCATTCAATAACTCTGCAGGTGCTTCATTGAATCATAGACATTCCTTTGATGAATGATTCCTAACCCTTGGATACACAGACTTTTTCCTTGACCCCCGTTTACTGCTTTCCTATATCCGCCAAAATTTTGCTTTTAATCAGATTTTTTTTTTTTTTTGCATCAGATTCTTGATGCAACCTCATGGACTTCTATGCATGGTTTCAAGGATCTGCCAGGACCGGTACGATCATAAGCCATTATACAAGCTATTGTATCAAGTGGCTTTGGATCGGACCGATCCAATCGATACTGATAGGATCGGCCGATCTAACCAATTCAATTTTTTTTTTTTCAATTGGCATTAGATCGGACCGATCTGAGCGATACCGATACGGATTGGCCAATAGGGACCGATCCGATGACTGAATCGGACCAATCCAATTTTTTTTTTCTTTTTTTAGAAGGACAATCCAAAACTTGAATCGGACCAGGATTGGCCCAGACCAGTCCGATCCATGATCCCGAGAATAAAAATCATGCTTCTATAGACTCTCATCCCACCATATACTGAATATCCCATCAACCAGATAACATTGGATCGGATATCCCATCAACCAGATAACATTGGATCGGATCATGATTTGAGTTTTAGTAAGGGGTTCTTGAACCTGACAAGAGATGATCCAATTTGATCCGACTATTAATCGGATAAAATTCGATTATAGGTTGATTCGATTCAATAAGAGTCCAACCCGATTCCACACACACACATATATATATATATATATATATATATTTGAATATGCCCTGATCCGATCCGAATCTAATCCATTTGACAGCCCTAAAGACAAGTACTTGCTTGAAAATCATCATTAAACTACACACATCACAAACTTTGTATTTTGGAGAAGAGGAGATACATACATGCATCCTTAATTCCTTACCTCCTTATCCACAGTTGCACCAAATACATTTTAAAAACCAAACTAGTGCAATATTTATTTATATTAACTTAAACTACATGGAATATTCACTACTAAACTTGTTAAATTTTCGCTTCACAACACTGCACTTCTTCCTAATCTCCCCCGCAGTTCCCGTAAGAACTTCAATGGCTCCATCCTCTTCATTGACTGTGCGAACTCCGTAAAGAAATCTTCTGAATCGAGCAACTCGTCGATGGTATCTCTCGCGTCTTCGTTCGTTAGAAGAGCAGCATCAGATTGGAACATACCCTTCTTCTGCTTAAGGATCACATAATAGTTATCATCAAATTTCAAAGAGCTTTGAGGGTCCATCTCCACTGTAGTCGTAGTGTCGGACAGGCTTCGACATTTCGTTCGCAAGAAAGTGGCGTAGGTCGCGTTTAGTGCAGGATCTGCATCTCTCCTCCCAGTGAAATTGTATAGCCTATTGCTGAAGGTATTGTAGTGTCCTACTCCAATGGTATGTCCCTTTACACCAAAACCAATTTATAAATAGATGGATATGCTTAAGAGTTACTAAACTTAATTAAACAAGTAATATATCTACCTGATAATACTACAAGGTCATGTACATTGAGCATTTTTGCTCAAAATTTTTCTTAAGGACAGTGAAATTTGAAAAAGGCGACGGGTGGTTCGACGAAGCCTCTGAGGCCAATGACACACGGTACGTACTAATATATATAACTAAATTTCAGAGTGATTTATTAAACCAAGAATTTTATTATGAATTAATTGTAAAGCTGCTAAAGAAGTCCTTGAAAAAAATATAAAAAATCTGGCTTCAAAACAAATATTTGCGAGATGACAAACTATATTATCCATATTTGATAATTAACTTACTTGATAGGATATCAGCACATGACACAACTCATGGGCATAGGCCCTCGAGTGTGCCCTTTATCTCGTCTATAACATCAAAACCTGTCAAGCTTAGATTTGGAATTGCATCCTTTTCGGTTGTGAAACTTGTCGTAGAATTTATTAAAACCGAACCATCGCAACCCCGAAACAACCAAGTTGGCAAAATAGACTGGAATAAATAAAATTTATGCATATAAAAATATATGTATGTGTGTGCATATATGCATGGAAATAGCCGACCGCCGCTACAAAAGCACCAGTAAAAACAATATTTTTTGTAGTGTTGGATAGAGAATTAGCTTATATAACAACATATACTTCTTATGACTATAAATAGAAAATAGCTTATATAACAGCATATACTTCTTATGAAGGATATATTACCCTAACAAAATAGTCATGAAGAATGCATCCTGAAGAGCTTCGCCGGCAACTCTGGCCTGGTCGGAATATGTTTCCAGGTGATGTTCTTTACAACCTCCTCAGCAAGAGGACATGTCTTTTTGTAGAAATTCTTCTTCAAAGTACCTCCATGGCAAACCCTGAAAATACCACAAACTACTACACATACTAACAAGTGAAGAAAGTTTATTTTCATCCTAAAAACCCTCATAAACTGAACCTTCAAGTCTGTTGGCCACAAGCCACAAGCCACAATGATGCTTCCTTTTATAGAATTCTAATGGGGCCTTCTCCATATAATTAAACTCTCAAAGATCCAGTCAAGGAAATTTTATTATTATTTTTTAAGATAAAAAGAAGATGGAAAGATATAAATTAAACAAATAATTCCATATTACCACCATTACCCACTTCATTAATTAGTTAATTATTGGGAAATATATAAATATGCTTTAAATTATTTAAACCCTAAGTGAGATATATAGATAGACTTCTGATACATTAATGCATCTCATGTACACCTTACTACAATACTACCATATTTCTTTTGACAAACAATTTCTTTATTATAAGTGCCCTAAATTTCCACATGAATCCATTAAAGAACGGCATATTAATCAAAGGCAACATTAATTTATGTATCAACATGTAGTAAGTTGTTGACTTGTTATGGGGTCTAATTAATTTCAATGACTAGTATTTTAGCAAGTATTTTATCCTTTACACATGCATAGACTTTGTTGACTTTAATGATAAAATTATTCTTATGATATATGAACCGTCGGATCAATAGGGTCCCATTTAATTAGTGATCTAGACCGTCTGATGATTCTGATAATCGAGCGAGTGGAATGTAATGTGAGAAGAGGGAAACAATCTGCCGATCGATCGCTGATAATCTCTATTAACGATAATTTTTTGATTAAGATTTGTGCCGCTGATCGTGTTTAAGGAGATTATTTATTTTATTTTTTTGATAAATTTGTTTAAAGAGCTTAGAACATTTTAATATGATATATATATATAAACAAATTAAAGGCACACAACAAAGTCATATGTCAACGGTTTGCTTCGAGGGTAAGACGGGATTAGGCTTGGCTAGATCGCATCTTAAGCTATGTGGACTAATATAGTTTTGGATGACATTGGGTTGGTAACGGGTCGGGTCGGTTCAGTTTATTACTGTAGCAGTTATTACTGCTTACATAAGCAATCCGGATGTTGAACCACAGAAGGTAATGGTTCGTGGTTTAACGGTTCCACAGTCTGGTCCATCTCATAGTTGTGTTTATTTATTACAATTTAGAAGGAGATTTTTTTTTAAATCACATCAGAATCATCAGATTTGGTGGTGGATTCGAGTGACTTGCACGACCCGATCAATCCAACTTATTGATTGGGCGAGCTTGGGCAAGGGTAAGTAGCCCATAAGGCCGGTCCATGCTGAAATTAAGCCAGATTGATTTTTCGGGTCGGATTGACCCGGATTTATGTTATATTTGCCCGACCAAACCTATACGTTATATTTAATTACTATTTTTTATATTGCATAGATATACATATTATATTATCCATACAAATGTCTTACTTTCATTTTCTTTTTTATAACTGAGGTGTCCGGACTAGCTTGCGCGCACCATGACTAATCCCTAAGTCCCTAAAATTAACGATCAAGTAAACCTCCAGTGGCCCCAAGTGAAACGGCTCCCTTAAGAATTGAACCCCAGACCTTGTGCTTCATGAAGCACCAGATTTATAGGTATTTATAAAATGTCCTTGTAATTTATAGTTTTTTAATTTTAAAAAGTAAAACATTTGAATTTGTAAAACTGGACTTGGGCTTGATGGATCTTGAAAACATCAGATTTGAGCTTACACCTTTGAGCCCGAAGGTCGGACCGGATTGTATTTGGGCACACATAAGTGATATTATATTGGGGTGCAACTGTGCAAGTCCGACCCGAGTCCGCCCAAGCCCGCCTAAGGTCATCCAGTTGCCACCCCTAGTTCCGGGAGTTTACCCAATCTACTACGTATGGCCGGGGTTCCACATCATAAAATAAAAATTAAAAAAAAAAAAGAGGAACTCATAGAAATTATTTTAAAATTTAGAGATAAAAATACCATTTTAAAAAAAGCTTAATATAATGTCCATGGCTAGAAGTGTCATTTCTAAAAAATATCACTAAGGTTTAGAAACAACTTTTCACATAAGTAGCCGGTACCTTTCTCTACCGTTAATCGTTACCAATAAACTTATAACTTAAAAAAATGCTTTAATAAGTTATAAGCGTAAAAACATGTAAAGGCATAGAATTACAGTCGTAAAAAGCCTGAAATCAAATGGGTCATTGCATGTCACGCTGCAACCCACCTAATGCAAGCCAACGCACGGCCAGGCACAACTTGGGCACGCCGTCCTTCGTGTCTGAGTATTGTGCCGTGCCCAGGGGTCTAAGAACATTGGCATGGTATGGCACGGGTCCTCGTGCCCGGCCTTCATATTAGACAACCTCTATTAATCTTACGTGAACCTGGATTGTGTGAATCTCACACAAGGGTACCATGTGTGGGCTATAGGAGGGTCATGATATTTCCGTGAATCGTAAGGTTATTTTTAGACAGAATAGGGGGATAAAATAAGCTTTACTTTTGAAATGGATGACCATTTGAACTTCAATGCAGACAACGAAATAACTTTTGGACTTAAAAGCTCTTCAAAGCTCAATCTCTTTCATTTGAACACACAGAGAGAGAGAGAGAGAGAGAGAGTAGTGGTAATGGTTACAAAGGGTGTTGGTTGCAGAGGAGAAAGAGCTGCAGAACAAAACCAGTTCTCTTCTCTTGCATTTTTCTTAGCAGCTCTAAGAAAATCTATGGTTTCTTGCTGTGTAGAAACACAGGACGATGTTATCTCCACGGTTCAACATTCGGAGATTGGATGGCCAACCAACGTCCGCCACATCACTCATGTTACCTTTGACCGCTTCAATGGATTCCTCGGTCTTCCACTCGAGCTCCAAGTCGAAATCCCCTGCCCAGTCCCCTGTGCCAGGTCTCTCTCTCTCTCTCAAATGGGGTACCCTTTAAATCTAGAAATTTGATATGGGGTAGGCTAATGGGAGGTTAGAGCATCTCCAATCCTTTTCCTAAATTTTTTTCTATTTTTAGAATAAGTTTAATTAAAAAGTTATATTGGGAAAATAGCTCTCCAATCCTTTCCTTATATTTTTTTCTCAAACTTTTTAAAATTTTCAATTTTATCCTAAAATATATATTTATATTATGAGAAAGACTTGTGGTTTTGGGCCATCTCCAATCCTCTCTATATTCAATTTTCTCAAAATATGACTGATGGGGTTTGGACAGATGTTTCAGGGTCCCTAAACATTTCTCTTGATTTGGGAAAACGTCTAGGGATTCCACAAATTTGGGGACGATTGGAGAACATTTTTACCATTTAAATTTGGGAAAAGTTATAAGGAAGGATGATTGGAGAATGCTTTAGATGCTTCATTTGAGTTTCTTGCCTTCTCCGTCAAAAGATCTTTTTTGGGTAATAAGTTAAAGACTCTCTTGATTGTCTTCAACCCTTCTAAATGAGCTTCAATGCCATCCAAGTATTATGAGTATTCCACCAAACCAAACAACTGGTGCAGTCTAGTTTATCCAGAAATTAGATTCTATGCAAGTCTTTGTAGGACG
Organism: Pachysandra terminalis; assembly: GCA_031762675.1. Taxonomy (NCBI): domain Eukaryota; kingdom Viridiplantae; phylum Streptophyta; class Magnoliopsida; order Buxales; family Buxaceae; genus Pachysandra; species Pachysandra terminalis. The sequence goes on from JAUPMG010000011.1 coordinate 9,287,495, forward strand.
TGTTTGACATTACTTCTTGGAAGGAAAAGTGATTCCTTTAAAATTGATTCTTATGAAGCGCTTTTCATAAAATATGTTTGATAAACACCTATTGAAAAAGCGCTTCCAAGTTAGATTTGTGAAAAACTTGTGTAGAGTAGGAAATCTATATTCAGTAGGAGTTTTGTTTCGTGAAGATAACAGTGTAAAATAGGTATTTTAAAAGTTTTAAAGGGGCATATAAGAGCATAAGGCATATTTCATTCGTGAAGATAATATGGGTAAAATAAGTATTTGTTTTAAAGGTGCATATAAGATCATATGATATATTTCATTAAAACCTCAAACTGATTCCTGCAAACATGATTTTAGAAGCAGGAAATAGTAGCTTAAAAAAAAATCAACATTCGGATGAAGCGATTTTTGTGGAATTGCTTTTCACTTAGGTTTACTAAACGCTTATTTATTTATTTGAAGCGCTTTTGGGCTCAGGAATCGCTTCTAGAGCCCAAAGAAGCAATACCAAACACGCCCTTAGTCTTTCTCTACCTGATCTCTCTTCCATGGACCTTTGTCCTGTTTTTCTGTGAGTTAAGCCAAGTCTTTGTCTGTTTGATTATGCAGTGCTAGCGTGTTTGGTGTTTCTGCGGAAACAATGCAATGTTCTTATGATTCCAAAGGGAATAGTATTCCTACAATACTCTTGTTAATGCAAGAAAGGTTATACTCTCAAGGAGGTCTGAAGGTATCCCACAACTGATATCTATTAACATGAACACAACCTGAGTCCTGGTTTTGATCCTGAAAATATTGTTTTCACTGGATCTTTTTTGTTTTGGATCTTAGGCAGAAGGGATATTCAGAATAAACTCAGAAAACAGCAAAGAGGAGCAAGTTAGAGATCAGCTGAACAGGGGAATTGTACCTGATAACATTGATGTCCACTGTTTGGCAGGTTTAATAAAGGCCTGGCTTCGAGAGCTTCCTGCCGGAGTACTAGACGCGCTTTCACCTGAACAAGTTCTCCAGTGCAACACCGAGGAAGAGTTTATGGAGCTTGTGAAGCAGCTTATGCCAACTCAAGCTGCATTGCTCAACTGGGTCATTGAACTTATGGCTGATGTTGTGGAGGAAGAGGAATCAAATAAGATGAACACGAGAAACATCGCTATGGTCTTCGCTCCAAACATGACTCAGGTAATCAATTCAACAAAACAGAATAGTATATCTCATTCAAGCTGTTAAGTTGTGAATCAACCTGAACCAAGTAATTTTCCTTGAGCAGGTGTCTGATCCATTGACGGCTCTGATGCACGCTGTTCAAGTGATGAACTTGCTCAAAACCCTGATCATGAAAACAGCAAGGGAACGTGAAGAGGCCGCAGCAGGAAGAGGAGGATATTCCTCTTGGTCGTCCCATTCATCTGATCAGCAAACCGATGAGGACTTTGACAATCAGCAAGAGATGGCTAGTCGTGAACCACCTTCGGATTATGATGACCATGCCAACTACAGCAGCGGAGATGAAGAAGATGGAACCGAGTCATTGAATGAGATTGATGAATGCTTCTTGAGGCGATTGGATGAGAAGGAAGACCTTGTAACTCATGGCACTGATCAATCAGATGGAGATGTGGGGAGAGAACACCTCAGTTCAAGAAGATGCTCTCGTTTCAATGAAAAGTTTGTTATTCCATTACCGAATTGCGAAAATGGGAGCTCAGGCTCGAGTACAAGTGATGAAGAAGAGTCAGGAAGAGAGGTGATTGTTTTGGGAGAAATAGCCAACACAAGTAGCCAATCAGAAGGATGCGAAAACTATGAAGATTTGGAAATGGTGGATAGGACAGAGCCATGGCAAGATCTTCCATTGCCTTTGCTTGTTTTTGTCGACTCTTGCTGACATATAGGTTCTGTTACTGTCAAGATTGAGAATTCTTGTTTGCTGGATTTTGTTTTCTTTCTGCAGCCATGCTTTGTGCCTGTAAATTAATACAATGTGTCAGGCTTTTGTCAAGCAAGGGTTTAGAGTGTTTGCCTGTGGGTGATTGAGGGTCCTGGTTCATCTCTGGGCTGAACTCGTGCTTGTTTTGTATACTTCAATGGATAAGAATTTTCAACTTTGCTTTCAGATGTGCAAAACTTATTATCCAAAATACAACTTCTACTTGTTTTCTGTGATTCATGTGGTTTCATTGTCATGCAAGGACCCAGTTCATCTCGGCTGCGTTGTTATGTGGAGACTGATACTACTGAGGCATTCAGGAAGTACTGATGATCCAGCCATCCGCCGATCGAGCTCGGTTCAAAGCTCACAGGGTTGCAGGGGTATAACAGTAATTTCACTTACTGTTAAGTTTAACCCTAACTACAGGGTATTTATCATACTTTTCGCGGCTGCTCTTTGTAACACTTCTTCTGAGCTTTGGAGAAAAGTAGAATATGGTGTGTATTGATAGACGTAGGCACTATTTGCCGAACCACGTAAATCTGCGTCTTGTGTGCTTGATTTCTTTTTCATCTCATTTATCTTTCTTTCTTAACAGATTGGAGATCTGCTTGTTCTGAACGTTTCAATGAAAGAAGAACATCGATTAACCACTGAAGTGCGCTCATGTGTCTTCAGGATTCATGTTGAAAATCCAAATATAACACTAACAACTACTATTAAGAGGCAAGTGTATTACTGAAAGAATTAAAGAATAGCATATGAGGAGTTAAGTCGAATAGTTACCTGATGCACACTTATCTCCTGAAATGAACTCATGTGTTGTTGAGCTCGATCGAGCTGGAACCTGGCATCTTCTTGATCCCCTCTTCATTCATGATCCTCCTAACTTTCTCAACATCTCCCCATCTTCCAACCGAAGCATATAAGTTCGATAGAAGCACAAAGTCTCCACTGCTGCGATCTTCCATTTCTAAGACAACCCTTTCAGCCAATTCGACATCCTTGTGAAGTCTACAACCTCCAAGCAAAGCCCTCCAGACAACCACATCCGGCACGATCGGCATACTATTAATAATCTCCACGGCTTCTTCCAACAACCCACATCTCCCAAGAAGATCCACCATACAAGTGTAATGCTCCAATACAAGGTCGACTCCGTACTCCTTTACAGTGCAATGAAAATGTCTCCTACCTTCCTCTATAAACCCTCCATGGCTGCATGCCAAGAGGACTCCAACAAATGTGACTTCATCAGGTCTGACACTTCTATCAATCCTCATTTTATCAAACATTTCCAAAGCTTGTTCGGCATTGCCATTCATGGCCAATCCATTGATAAGAGCATTCCAAATGCAAGTATTCTTCTCCTTCAAACATCCAAAAACCTCAAGAGCCAATTCGGCTTCCCCGCACTTGGCATACATGTCGATCAGCGCGGAACCCAAGAACGGATCCAATAGAAACCGGTTCTTGTTAATAAAAACATGGACCCACTTCCCAGTATCCAAAGCTCCAACACTTGCACAAGCCGACAGTATACTAGCAATAGTTACCCTATTGGGTTTAAACCTCTCGGCCTGCATTCTACGGAATAGCCACATTGCTTCAATGGGATTCTGATTTTGTACACAACAAGATAACATTGCATTCCAAGAGACCAAATCTCTACCGGGCATCTCCTCAAAAACCCGTCTAGCAGCCAATACATCTCTATTGCTTGCGAACCCAACGATCATGGCGGTCCATGTCACAACATTCGGATCAGGTGCTTGTTCAAAAAGCTGAAACGCCGATCCCATGTCGCCGGAATCGGCATACCCATGAATCATAGTATTAAACGAGACAACATCCCGGTGAGACATTTCATCAAACAGATTCCGTGCATCCATTAGTCGATCACACAGGACATAGCAATTAAGAATTGAATTCATCAATGGATTGTAACAACTAAACCCAAGCTTAAGAACCATTACATGGATTTGGGTACTGTGGATAAACGATTTGGACTTAGAAGAGGCCTTGATAAGGAATTGGAAGGTAAACTTGTTTGGGTCAAATTGGCGCATTTGGGTTGCAAAGAAAGAAAATGCAGAGTTGGGGTTAGATGAATTGGAATAAGCAAAGAGCATGGAATTGTAAAGGTAGAGAGATGAATGTGGGGATGGGGTTTTGAGGAAGAGCTGAGCATGGACATGTTTGAGTTGTTTGGAAGGTGTGTGAGGATTCTGTAAGAGATTAATGAGGTATTGTCTCTGGTTTTGGAAAGAAGTTGAGAAGACGAGCTTGGGTTGAAGAAGATGCATCTGTTCATCTTCTTCCCTCCTTGCTATAATGAAAACCGGGAATACCGACTTTTCAATTTAGAAGGACCGTTGTACGATTTTTTACCATTTTGCTTACAAGACTGTTTTGCCCTGCACAAAGTACATTTAGCATTCACATTAATAGGGATAAATCAGTAAAATGGCACTTCACTTTTTTCTTTTATTTATTTAGTAAAAGGGGGAAAAAAGGGATACTAAAGTGCCGTTATGAGATTTATTAAGCTAAGCCCGGTCCGGCCCGACATGATTTGAGTCGATATGGCACAACTTGGGTGCGTTTGTGATTTAAGCAGAATATGGACAAAAGCACGTAACCCAATCCGACACAATAATAATCATACTTCGTATCATGCTGACAGAGAGATTCGAATCATGGCACACAATAATAATCATACTTCGTATCATGCTGACAGAGAGATTCGAATCATGTCGGGTCGGGCCGGATCGGGTTTAGCTTAATAAATCTCATAATGACATTTTAATTTCTCTATCATGCAGTACCGTACCAATCCGTCGAACCCCAAAGGTATAATAAGGCCAATAAACCATTAAAAAAATATATAGTTGTGTTATAAGGTAAAACAGTAAAAAAATGCCACAAGTCATTGTTATTTCTTGTGCTAAATGGTACCTCGTGTATCATCCAAGCATGAATTCTTTTTTCATTATTACCCTTGAAGGTGAAGTGAATGAGGGTAGGGCTCACCACTCTAAAAAAATGGTATCATAGTTTTTTTTTCTTTTTTTCAAGGTAGTGGGGTTCTATCTCATCCTAATTCCATCACTGTGTTTGTCGAAGGAGCCAGAAGAGTCAAATATGCTCTACAATGTCTCAACTAATCAAACAGGAATACCAATAATCCTGATTTGATTTGATAGGATTTTCAAATATTCAATTTTTTCAAATCTTGATTGTACGATAACTTGATAGTAGATAATGAGGTGAACGCAGTATGAAGGGTTAAAAACAATCTGTACTGCTGATCAATAAGTTTCAAGGCACGATTGGCTCCTCACATTCTTTTAGACAAGTTTTTCCCTCTTCGATCAAGTTTGCGAATGTATTAGTAAGGGTTAATGAGAATATTGCCTTTAGAATACAATGAAACCTCTGATCAAGATTTATTATGACTCTCAGATGTGCACCGTTTGATCACAATAGGGACACTCCGTATAAGAACTTATGATGCAATCACTTGATCGAAAGCCATGGTGTAATCTCTTGATCAAGTCTGATCTAAATATCTCTCACTTAATCAGATTTGAACTTAATCAAATTAGATGCTTAAAATGAATTAATCTGGATCTGCAGTTTATTTATTTATAAGTGCAAAGTGTGCCCACAAAACGTCTTGAATATCTCTCACTTAATCAGATTTGAACTTAATCAAATTATATGCTTAAAATGAATTAATTTGGATCTACAGTTTATTTATTTATAAGTGCAAAGTGTGCCCACAAAACGTCCATTATGCCTCGTACACACGTGTGGATGTATGTTTGCACAATCCGCACCACAGATCCAAATACGATACACTCTATCATTTGTTTTGCTTTTAAATACATAAGCAATATACGCCTTCACTTTTCTTCTTCCAAAGTATTTCAATATAAATAAATAACGAAAAAGGTTACAGATTTTAACGTGGACAGTAGAAACAATAATTAAATAATGGGTACAGATATGCAAATACAGAAAAATGTGAGGACAAAGATGCAAATATACCGTAACAAAGGGGGCGTGGATGCAAAAAGCCCGTTACAAGAACTGTTACAAATCACAATATCTGGAAATCCTTCTTGTAATGCTGTAGCCTCTGGAACAATGGATGTTCTGTTCTATAATTAACATAATCACTTCTATATCTATCAATCTATTTACAATTAACAACTTCTAAAAACAGATTTCGCAATGAAAAATGATCTGGGATTTGAACAGAATTCAGTTCATGGGTACCCTACAGCCAAACAGGTCTCCCAAAAGATCCTATTCCTCTCCATCTCACTCATCACCACCTCCCCATCACCACCAATTCTTGATTCCTGATTTCCCTCATTGGGAGCAGATTCCGGGGCAGAATCCGGCGACCCCATCTTCCAATAAGTTATATTCCGATCGCTGTGAACCAAACCAACATCATTCTCACCGACCCCATCATCGTCATCATCTTCATTATTATCATCATCATCATCGTAGAAGTCATTGATAATATCACTTGAGTCGTAGCTACACGATTGGGCATCGTCCTCTGCTGTAGCAACCTCATCCTCAGTTGAAGCTGCGTTGCCGGAATCAGTCTCGGAGTCGCCGGAGGACTCAACGAGGAAGAAAGAAGATACGTCAACAAAATTCTTGAAGTCCATGTCCTTCCTAGGATGAGAGGAATTGAATAAGGAGTTTGGACTCTTTTCCTTGATACTTTTGAGTTATTTATAGAGGAGAGAGAGTCATGAACACATGTTGATTAGTGGGGATTATTAAGAGAGGATAATTAAGAAAGGATGTGGGACCCATGTTGTGGGTTTTCACCCCCAGTACTACAGAACTACTACTCTTTTGTAGCCTTCTGGTACTCTTTTAGTTCTATATCTATCTATCTTCTAGAATCTTAGATTTGTGTGTAAGAGATCAGGAGACATGATGTGTGTCACACATGCTATTTTCTTAGTGCTTCTAGAAGGTAGAAGGAAGGGATAACCGACCTTAACCCAAAAAAAAAAAAAAAAAAGGGATAACCGACTTTTTGAATTTTTTATTTTTTATTTTTGATAATTTGGGAGTGTCTGAGCTAGTTTGCGCACACCACGACTAATCTCAAGATCTGAAATTAACGATCGGATAATCTTTCGGTAGTTCTCAGTGAAACGGCTTCTCGCAAAATTGAACCCGATGCTTCCTTTTTTTTTTTCTTGAATAAGAAAAAGAAAAAGAAAAAATGTACTTATATTCTATCACTTATTTGACAAATGCGGACAAATTCCTTGTAATTTTTAAATGATTATATCTTTTTTTTTCAAAGTTTTTAGATAGACACTGTTAAAGGAAATATCATAATTACTTCAATATACTCTCGTAATAATTTATTTATTAAAAAAATAAGATTATTTGTTAAATAATAAGTTTAACTCTCATTTTATATTTTACCATTGCTTAACCTAATTATTTTCCCCTTCATTTTTGGACTATAATTTTAACCTAAATCGTTGATAATTTCGACACGATTCTTTAGCATATGCCCATTTAAATCTCCACCCTTCCGCATCGATGCCATTGGCATTAAACACTCACCTCGATTTTTATGAACAAAAAGGGGTAAATATGAGAAGCTAATAAGAAGAACTCACCTTTGATGCCATCACTCCAATCAGATGATCTAAACTATTTTGAACAAGTACCTGATTCGGTGATATGGGATCAGCGTTTCAACTTTTTGAACAAGTACTTGATCCGAATGTTATTTTGTGTTTCAAGGGATAAAATTGTCTAATAGTCAACTATTTTGACTGATATTAGCATAAGTTGTAACGATTACTTAGCAGAGAGGGTGTCTTTGCGACTAAGATCGAAACTCAAGAGATATTACTGTCAATTCAAAAAATACAAGAGATCTCTCTGCATTTGTCAGATAAGTGAGGAGATACAATTACCCTAAAAAGGGTTAGAAGAGTATCAAATATTAGGTTCTATTATTTAAAGAATTTGTCAAGAAAGGAAAATTTATATATTTTAATTTCAAAATCATTTGCACAAGCTTACAATTGATATATTCAATATGACCTATGAGATGACGAGTCCCCAATCATTTTCAAAAGCAACATACATATATGCTATTGTTTTAGAGTCCAAGAAGAAACTTCTTGATTCGTCATTGTCTTAAGTCTCCCAAGACCTAGATTCTCAAGCACATAGAAGATTTTGCCGTGTTCGATAACCAAAATAGAAGAGAAAAAGCGTGTCATTATCATTATCTAGGGTCCAAGATCAGAAATTCTTAAGCCCTTCAGATCCAAGATTTTGCCTTCAAGTCAAAAACCAAAAATTTTAGAGAAGGTGAGTCACTAATCACTATCTTATTTTATTGGAAAGAGAAGTTTAGTCACATAGATCTCCCACAAGTCTAATATATATATATATATATATAGCATGGAACAAGGAACCATCTTATTGTCCACATGGTCCCACCAACAATAGATCATATCATAAATTGATCACATCTCGAGACCAGGGATCGAACCGGTCTCGGTGAATCCTGGTCTGGACCCACAATACTGTCTGGTCTAGATCCGGTACAAAAAAATGGACTGCCTATTTAAATTTTAAATTAAAAAATGTGAACCGATCGAACTGGCCACCAGAACAGAGGTATCGCTCGTCATTTATATTTTTTTTTTGGGTAGAATGGTATCGCTTGTCAATTCGATGGTAGCGGTCAAGATCGATCAGTATCGAATCGGTCCAAATCGATACAGGTCTAGATCATCTAATTCATGAAAAAAAAAAAAAAAAAAAACCACAGACTAGTCGATCTAGACCGGTATCAGTTATACTGATCCAATCCAAAACCTCACAATACAATTGTTGTATCATGGATTAAGACCGAATTGATTCTGACTAATCTGGGTTTAGGGTTTAGATGGATATGCATGAATGAGTTTATAATGGGGCTGTGTTGAGGGTGTAGATGAAAAATGATGGACCTCATATACACACAATTAAAGGATGATAGAGAGAGAAAGAAATAAAGAAAGAAAGAGCTTGTTTCATTTTGAAATATAGAGATCTAGAAGCTTGACTTCTTTGAGGAAATTAAGTTAGATAGATGTTGTGATTCGGTTTTGGTTTGTCTAACTCTAACCTTACTAAGGAGGGAAGGGATTGACGTGTACCACGAGCACACGGTGTCGGATCTTTGTGGAATCCACTACTTCTTGTCAACTTTTGTGGCGGTGATCAGTTCCATCATCATCCACACACGTACGCCAGATTAGGCAGTGTTTGGGTCCCACCACCACCTCTTCCTGAAAGATGGACACCTGTGTATTTGATCCTTCAACAAGAAACCAAGTTGGCTCTACACCAATATAACTTTAATAATTTCTGAAACCAACTCCCTAATAATTTATATAAAATTTATAATATTTATGAATAATTCACATCCATCAACTTATAATATTATTAATATGAAAACAAACGTATTGATCACTAATTTTATGTTTGGATACCGAGAAAGTGTGAGAAACGAAAAAGAAAGTGCATTTTTATTTTTTTAGGGAACATTTAGATAGCAAGAAAATGAAAACGCCCCACTCACTGTTTTCTTGAAAAAGATAATGTCTAAAAATTACATTTTTTTCTTGAGAAATTGATCAGATTTTGCATCATGAGAATCATTTTTTTGATCTTCTTCCAACATTGCCCCTCCTAAACATTCCCATTTACAAGGATTGACATATATATATATATATAATTAATTAATTAAAATAAGTCTTATTAATTGAAAAAAAGCAAAAGAAAATATAAATGATAGAACAAAAAAAAAGAAAGAGTTGTGCATTCTACATTAATTTTTTAAATTTAAATGAAATTTGCTTGAGTGTATTTTTTTTTTTTGTAACTTAAAAAACATTAATCATGAGAATTGATGAATGGGACTTAATGTCCTCTATAATCTAAACCAAAATGAACCGAGTCAATTTAAACCGATTTCAACCCAAAATCAAGTCGGTATGATTTGATTTTATAATTTTAAAACCAAAACCGAATCCAAAGTCTAAAAATCGAACCAAAACTAAACCAAAGTCGATTTGACACCATATATATAACTTATGATATAAGGGCAGAATTGAAAATTATGTTCAGGATTCTTATGATTCTCTTGCTAACCAAACACACAATTACAATAAACATGCAATTTTCTTGCAACACCCAAATAGCTTCAAGAAAGTTATTTTCACATTACTTTTATTCTCACATTTTCTCTTTATCCAAACGGGCCTAAGTATTAACCATTCCACCGAATAAAACTCATTCCAAACAACCATTTATCTGTAAAAACTCATTCCACCGAATAAAACTCATTCCAAGTTGTGAAATGCATTCCTAAAATGATAGCCAAACGAGGCCTCACGTGAACTTTAAAACATGGCCTGACTAAATAGCCCCACACAAAAGTTAGGCCCATGTGTTGTTCTAAATCCAGACAGGACCACCAGGTTTGGTGCATCAGAAAACCATGACTAGTCCATTGTCACACTTCATCCCATCCTAACTGAAAATGCAACAGCTCAGTCCAGCTTCATCAAGGATCATGTGATTTCCGGATGCTTTTGCTATTAGAGCAGAAACAATTAGGGGTGCAAATTGGTTCGGTTAAAACCCAAACCGAACCATCCGAAACCGATTTTGGGTCGGTTTGGGTTGGGTTTTTAAAGGTTTGGTTCGGTTTTGGTTCTGAAAATACAAAACTGAATCAAAGCGGTTCGATTTTGGGTTTATAGTACAGTTAAACCAAATTAAACCAAAACCCGACATATATATACATTCTTCTAAACCGAACCGAACTGAAACCCGGTATAATAGATGTTAGTTATTTTATTATAATTTGTTGGCTTGTTGTTGTTAAGTTACATAATTTCTTCTCTATATTAACTGCCCTTGTCAATTAGTCTAAATCATTAATTTGTACCAAACTGAACTAACCAAAACCAGACTGAACCAAAAATAGTAATTTCGGTTCAGTTTGGTTCGGCTTTAGGGTGTCTTAGCTAACTTCAGTTCGATTTTCGGATTAGGATTTTCGGTTTGGTTCAATTCTGAGTTGATATGTATACACTTCAATTTGGTTTTAAATTGAGATCAACTCGAACCAAACCGAACCGAGTTGCACCCCTAGAAACAATGGAGTGCATATTGTCTGTAGCTAAACCGCTGGAGCACCAGTTGGATCATATGCAGATGCACACGATGCATTCAGCTGGCAATCAACTACTAGCCTAGCCTTTTGTTGGTTTGCAAAAGACGGTCAGCTGGACGCATGCGTGCACGCTCCAACTGATGCTTCAGCTGTTTTGCTCCAGAGGATATGCTCCTAGAACAAACACCTGATCCATGCACAAATGGTGATGGCTGCTACCTGTGCATTTAAAGCTATAAAGATGGCTATCAAACACAGCTTTCGAAACTTAGAAATCGATGGAGATTCGTCGACAGTTGTCACTTTTTTTTAGAAGATCATTCTCTAGCTCCTCTTGGGAGATTGGACAGCCAGTGATTGCTGCAAAAGGACTTCACGGACAATGTGCATCAAGAAAGATTCACTGTCAAGCAAGGTTTTATATGTCGGCAACATGTTGCCATTTTGGATCCCGGCGACATAAAATTTAAGAGGAAATCGAGCTATGTCGATTTCCCTGATATCGACGACATGGAAAAAAAATTTCAAATTTTTTTTTTTTTTTTTTTATCCCCTCGTCTCTCGACATGAGTGACATGTAGCAACATGGGAGAAAATTTCAATTTTTTTTTAAAACTTTGGTTCCCAAGGTTTCCCTGTTTTCTTTTTTCCCATGTCCCCGACATGTCGACTAAGCCACCTGACGACATGTCTGGCAACATCAACATTTAAAACCTTGCTGTCAAGAAAGCGAAAAAAAACAATTAACTTTTCCAATTACGGCAGCTACCGCGGCTGATTCTTTAAAAGCTTTGGCTCCCCAAGTGAGAAAATGCATTTCAAGTCTGAAACCCTAAGAACTTAATCCATAGTTCAGTAATGGAGCAAACCATAACATACATTTTGCTTAAAACTAGGCCATATGTGTGTAGAACAAAAAAAAAAAAAAAAAATGCAATTTCCTAAGCCTATATCTGCTTTTCCAATCTCTACATGGGACATGGGGATGAAATGGCCTAATGAAAAGATTCATTTAAACAGAGTGGGAAAGACATATGATGCATATGATGCAAGTGTTAAAATTGCAAATCATTTATTGAATCACATGAGAATTGTTGGATGGAAAGTCATTGCACCTTGTGAATTCCTTTAACATATATCAGTAAATATGTGAAAAGAGACTACATATGATGCTAGTATTAAAATTGAGCATCATTCTATGAATCACATGAGAATTGTTGGATGGAAAGTCATTGCACCCTGTGAATTCCTTTTCAATAAATCAATATAGATGTGAAAGCAAACTAATTTAGAACTAATGGTATTTCTAACCATGTGTTGTCTTAGATTCCACTGCAGAGTCCCAAGAATGACCGATTGATATCTGCGAACAATCAACTTAGTTCATGTGAGTAGGCAACAAAAGACTACAAATTGATGTGAGAATTAATATTTCTACAAGAGAGGGGGTAAAAAGGCCTATCAATATATTATGAGACAAATATATAATAACTGGACATTCATAAGAAGAAATCGAGAACAAGGTTTTAAATTTTGCCAGCATGCCTGCAAAATTTCACCAAAATTGCCCCCAACGAGACGAAATGTAGGGGGAATTTGCTGAATTTCCCCTTTTCCCCTATTTTGTTGAAATTTCGGCGAAGTATAACAAAATTTAGCAAAATATTTCACCAACCTGACAAAATATTCAGCCAGGTCGACGAAATTTTGCCAGAAAAACCTGGCGAAATGTCTGGCGATGTCAAAATTTAAAACCTTGATCAAGAAAGTTGGTACCTCTAAACACCAAATGATTGCAGGAACAGAGTTTTGCCACCAGAGTAGTACAGAGTGAATCTACTAATGGTAGGATCGATTTGATTGTGACTGTAAAGCAGCAACACAATGCATGTCTTTACCATCAAGCAGGTTGCGAACCCTGACAAGCAGCAAAGCCATTATAAGTCAACCAAGTGAATCTACGAATGGTAGAATCAATTTGATTGTGACCATAAAGCAGCAACATGATGCATATCCTTACCATCAAGCCAGCTGCAAACCCCGCCAAGCAGCAAAGCCATTACCGGTCAACCAAGTTGACGTCAACCCCCTGGTCTTTAGCGCCTCCTTACTAATAGTAGCAAGTAGCAAACTTCACAATCACATTGCCCTAAAGTAACAATCAATTCCACCTCAGTGTCACAAGACTCACAACCTCCTACCATAGGGTCCTCCATCTTCATCATAATGACCAAAACCAACATGAATGTGGTCAAATGTACTTAAAAGTCGATTATCAACTTACTGCAAATGGATGCTATCTCCTCTTTGATATCCTACCCTCAAAACACCTTTGTTTTGACAGCAGGAACAGATCAAGGCTGGTTTCTTCTCCACCAACAGGCATGGGACTTTCTTCAACAAGAACAAAGTTCAAACAGATTGACCCTTCTATTGGAGTGGATGTGAGGAAACCTATTCCAATTCCAGATACATGAAACGACAAGGTCAAGCAGTGTACATAAAAATACGAGATCCATGCTTTGCTTTTTAGATTTTATCAGTTATTTCAATTAAATATACAAGAACGAAGATAGCGCAGACATTAGGTAGTCCATTTAGCACCATGGTTGTTGTGATACAGCCCCCCTACTATACAAGGTGTCCACGTCCTTACCAAGCCAAAGGTTTGTATCCTCTCACCCTCATCTAGAAGATTGTATAGAACAAAAAATCAGTCCAATCAGATGATCTAAACTACCTTAACCATTGAATCTCTTTTGGATGGACAAAAATACAAGGCAAATAGACCTCATAAATAAAAAGTCAATTTATTTTATGGTTATAATCATCTAATTATACTAGATTTTTTGTTCAACGTTTTTCCATGAAAAAGATTAAAAAAATAACCAAAAGAAAGTCAACAACCGATATTAACATAAATTATAAATTAAAATAAATTACCTAATTTCAATCTGCAGCGTTTGTAATCCTAAAATACCAACCGCATGTTATGTCAAAATAAAGAAGTGTTATGTCAAAGCATTTTGAAATAATGTATACTTAATCAATTACTACCTAAATCAAGGTTCTCTTCATTGCTGATATAGGCTCCAACTTTTGATGCATACTTCAGAGACATCAAACTCAAGGTAGATAGATACACATCAAAACGTTATATAAGCTTGTTAAAGAAATAAATTGACATGTAAAAAACCACAATCGACCATACCTAAATTGTACACCAGTTAACCAATACAGACAACACATGCACATCCTGAAATGGACAAAGAAAACGATCAGTATAACTACTCTAAAAATAAAAAAATAAACAATAAATTGAAATCTGTCAAATTTTACACAAAAGTGAACAAAATTTGGGATGGAAGTTACAAAATATATGTTCATAGAACGTTCTCCCGGATTCATGCACAATCTGAATGGCTATGCTGAACCTTCGGCTATGACTGGAACACCATATCAAAGACTAAACGAAGTACAAGAAACCTCATTAGAAACGTCATGACATCAAAATACACAAAAGATGTACAATACATGAAGAGTCACTTGTCTTCAAGAGAAACAACATGATGAACAAAACATTTCAACTTTGGCTTCAAAACAACCATTTTAAGGACATTGCTAGGATATGAATAACACCTCTGTTGGATACTTAACATCTCCAAAAACTTCACAGATACATCACGTGGATTTGGGTAAGAAAAAACTTGCATGAAAGATGACAGGAAAGAACAATAATAGAGTTCAATGTGAGCTCACACAACATCCAGAAGGAAAATAGAGTTCTGAAATATATGGCACGAAAAAATTCAGTATCCTAAAAATGACTGAACAATGAAAAATAGTCCATGATTTACTGTTGAAACAAGATCGAAAGTTGAAAAACAACCATGTATTGTGTGGTTTTTGTCCAGCACTATACCAACATTTGACGCCCTTGAGGAGAAAAAAATCAATAAATTAATAATCAATATTTAAAACGAACTTCCATGTTACATGAAATTACAAATTATACTGGCACGGAATGCACCAGTGATGACTAGTTCCCTG